>JAQQZX010000012.1:342796-356192 GCA_030068355.1 Notoglanidium maculatum
CTCCAAACGCCTACTACCAACAAACACCTCTAGCTCTCTCCAAATACACACACACACACACACACACACACACACACACAGTCTTTTATGTGTTTTTTGTCTCTTTCTCTTAGCTGCTGTTCTCTAGGTTTTGGCTCATAGGTCTGTGGCTCACCTTTTAATGTCTAGAAAGAAAGAAAGAAAGAAAGAAAAGGTTTTTATAACAATTAGAGGATAAGAGTGAAGTTGTGTAAGTGTATGCATCTGTGTGTGTGTGTGTGTGTGTGTGTGTGTGTGTGTGTGTGTGCGCCGTAGTGTGCACTCTAGGGCAGATGGGCCTGTCTTGCACTGGACTCTGGCACTCCTCTGTGTTCTGTTACCCCCTCTGGTGTTGGGCTGTGTCCTGTTCCCCCCCTGGGGAGTGCGGCTCTGTCCCAAACCTCACTCCTAGATGCCCCACTGTGGGGCTGGCACACTGCCCCTAACCCCTTCCCCCTCCCACCAATTCTGCCCTGCCCAGTCTGGATTTACCCCACATGGGTGCAGATCAAGAACTGAGGGGACAGCATGTGGTTATAGATGTATACTAAGAAAGAAAGAAAGAAAGAAAGAAAGAAATATAATAGAAATAAGGTTATAATGAGTGTTTGCTAGAATTCATATGTGAGTGTGAATTGAAGAGAAGCAGCTGATTGTTCATGACATCATCAGCTGACAGAAATTCAAGTTTGCCAAAATACTATGAGTTTCAATTAACCATTCTTCTAAAACTAAAAATTTCACAATTCTTTTGTGTGTGTGTGTGTGTGTGTGTGTGTGTGTGTGTGTGTGTGTGTGTGTGTGTGCTTTGTTCTCTGTGGGCTGTTGTAACGTGAGCAGGAAACAGAAGCTTGTTCCGTTTTAAAAGTAACAGCAGTGCCAGTATACACACACACACACACACACACACACACACAGAGTAAGAAGCAGAAGGAAGAGAAATGAACAAGCTAACAAGCTCCTCCTCCTCCTACATCCTAAACTCCACAAATTCC
Organism: Notoglanidium maculatum; assembly: GCA_030068355.1. NCBI lineage: Eukaryota > Metazoa > Chordata > Actinopteri > Siluriformes > Auchenoglanididae > Notoglanidium > Notoglanidium maculatum. Next base: position 343,810 of record JAQQZX010000012.1, read on the forward strand.
TCCTCCTGCCATCCTGAATTCGACAGGCTCCTCCTCCTGCCATCCTGAGGTCTACAAGCTCCTCCTTTTTATTACACATTTGGGCCATAAGCTCCTCCTGCTGCTGCGATCATGAGATCCACAAGCTCTTCCTTGTGCCATTCTGAGGTCCACAAGCTCTTTCTCCTGCCATACAGAGGTCTTTAAGCTCCTCCTTCTTCCATCCTGAGGTTCACAGGCTCCACTTCCTGCCATTCATACGGCCATAAGCTTATCCTACTGCCATCCTGAAGCCTTCAAGTTTCTCCTGTCACCTTACAGAGGTCCACAAGTTCCTCTTCCTGCCATCATGAGGCCTTACAAGCTCCTCCACCCAAAAGGTCTTCCTTCCCATTCCTGACTCCACCTGACACTCCCTGATGCACCTTCTCTTTAATGATTTCAATTGTTTTTCAACAAAAAATAAACATGAAGTGTAAATGTAAAGTGTAAGTGTAAAATCTCTCTCTCGGTCTGTCTCTCTCTCTCTCTCTCTCTCTCTGTCTGACTCTCTCTTCTACTTGTCTATTCCTCTGTCATTCACGAACCCCTTGTTCTCAAAGCTGCCTTTGTAGTAAGTGTTGTAAGAGTCTGTGTGGGGGGGCAAAGGTGATCTGGAGATGAGGGGGGCAGATACTGGTAATTAAAGCAGCGGGTGGCTTGTGTGAGTGTGTGTGTATGTGTGTGTGTGCCTCCCCTCCTCTTTTCAATCACCACTCCAGAATTGATCATTGTAGTGAGTCTTGTAGCCTCGGGCAGGTTTTTACATATACACATGTAAACACACTTGTCTGTCTTACTATCCTTATGAGGACCTTCCATTGACATAATGATTAATGCAGCTAATTAATGTTATACCTGCACCTAAACCTAACCCTAACCTTATCCTCAGGAACTTTTTGGCTCTTTTTTTTTTTTTTCTCTTATTTTTGTTCAAACAAAAACAGACACACACACACACACACACAGGACCATCCAAATGTCCCCACAAGACCCAAACTGTCAGATCTTACTAACGTTGCGAGGACATTTGGTCCTCACACACACACAGGGGATCCTCACTGACCTTTGACCTCAACAACGTTTTAGTAACCTTAAGGAAAAAACAGCATAATAAACTATATATATATAAAGACCCGCACTTTGCTCATTTTTATCCCATTGTTCCACTGGGAGTGTGTGATGAGATCAGGAGGTAATTAAAATAAATTGTGTGTGTGTGTGTGTAGGCTCTTCCCGAAATCCTCCCGAGTCTTTTTTTTACATTCTGTTTGTAAAACTGTCAACACTTCCTCTGCCTCCTCTAACGTGTGATTTAAAGCTGAGAGAGACAAAGATGCTGCGTTATTTCTCACACTTCTGGATCCCGTCTGTTTGCTTTACAATGAGAATTATAGTTACTGAAATTCATGTTACTCTGACATGTAACAACATAATACATTATTGTGTAGAGTAATAAAATGAATAATGTGTGTTTAAAAAGTGACAAAAAATGGCAGAGGTACAGCTCTACATCACTTAAAATGTAGGCTTCATTAATATGCATGAATATGCAAATTGGGAGAAGCCCCACCTTCTCATGTGATCCCTATCAGGCTAATATTGCTAACTTAGCAAGTAATTCTGGCAGTCATCATGAAAGAAGTCTCTATTGGGTTGTTGTGGTGTTTAATAGTAAGCGATTCTCATCACATGATGGAACCCATTATAGGTTTTCCCTAATGTAATGTAAATTTGAAAGATGTGGAGTTAGCGACATCACAGCCTGAGCTCATACGTGGCCTCTTCCCCAAATCAATGTTCACATCAAATCAGAATGAAGAAAAATCTTTGTGATCCTGGTGACTTTGACTGTGAAATGGTTACTGGTGCCAGTTTGAGTATTTCCGAAACTCCTGATCTCCTGGATTTTCATGCACAACAGTCTCTACAGTTTACTCAGAATGGTGCAATAAAGACAAAATCGTCCAGTGAGCAGCGGTTCGGTGGTCAGAAATGCCTTGTTGATGAGAGAGTTCAGAGGAGAATGACCAGGCTGGTTAAAGCTTACAGTAACTCAGATCCCAGGCAACGGCAGACGTAATCCTTGCGTATTGTAAGCCTTGTGTACAGTTTTTGAAATGATTTTGTTCATTTTTAAAAAATTCTATCTCAAAAATAAATTTGTGACTATAGCAGATCATGTCTTTGGATTTGTATTTGAATGATCAACATTTCTAGCATGTAATCATGAATTTGGCAGTGTTGGAGTTAGCCAGATTTCACTTATCTTGTGTGTTAGAAAGCAAATATGCAGCTTATAAATGAGCAAAAGAAAACAACTGAACATTTTTCAGGCTTTTAAGATTAGAAAGTAAACGATTACACTTCTCTAAGATTCTGCTGAGAGCAGCACCAGTCTGCTAACATTAGTGCTAAATGCAGAATGAACATCACTTAGGTAGGAATACTGGTTCATTTTATCTTTGGTTTATTTATATGTATTTAAGGTTTGGTGGTTGCATATTGTTGTTACGATCATATGCCTAACAGTTCTTATGATGATGCTAAAGGAGGAAGTCTGTTGTTTGCTTTGCTGACTTTTACTGAAGTTTTCTCTGGACTATATTCAATATAGTATATGATAATATAGTCTAGTATATTGTAGCCTATAATTTAGTGGGCTGCTGTTATCTTTTAGGCCTTTGAATTGCACGTGCTGAGGTAAGCAGAGTTATGGTGGTGGTGTTTCGCTAACATGCAAAAAAGCCTAAATCAGTCTCGCTTGCTCACTTGCTTGATGAGCAGTTGTGTGTGTTCGCTGGAATAAAGACATTAATGGTAGCCTACAAGCGGGCGGGCCTTTCTTGTGCGTATTATGCGATACAATCCTGACTGGTGATCACTCTTTGCAGCTGTGGTGAGCAGAAAAGCATCTCAAAACTCATAATGAATGCTGAAGCTCAAGGTGGATGGGCTACTCCAGCAGAAGACCACAACAGGTTCGGGTCTGTCAGCCAAGAACAGGAACCTGAGGCTACCTTGAAAACACACTCACTGTAAAAATGTCACCTGGTCAAATGAATCTGAATCTATGAAGCCCCTTAATACCAATCAAGCACCGTTTGAATGACACAATGGCTGACAATGAGCTCAGTGTACTTCAGTGCCCTCCCCAGTCATCAGGTACCCAAGGCAGAACAGGAGATTCACAGCGTAACTGCAGAACTGAGACATGAGAGCGAAGGCAGGTTCCTGCCCAGTAGTACTATGGTGTTCCTAATAAAGTGGCTAGTGAATGTATGTATTTGGCTTTGTATATAATATACACTCACAACAATATGGTTAAATATTTAACTACATTTGAACTTCTGATGGAACAAACTCTGACACATATAATGTAATTGTTTATTCCCAATATGCCAAAATATGTGTTTTGTGTGTTAGCAGTTGATGCTAAGTGTAATAGAAGTGTAATTTTAATCAAATGAAGTGTTTTGTCAGTATTTGAACAACACAACTGAGGTAAATGTTGATATTTCGGATGACTTTGGGTCATTTTTACTCTTGCTGTGTCTGTATAAAAGGCTAAACAGCTACATGCTAGCTGGATAAACAGTTACCCTTATTCTTGGCGGCGATATTTCCCGGTTGCCCAGCAACAGTGTTATCATGGCTTTAACCACATGTACAGTGAGCATTAAAATTAAAATAATTAATTTTTCACCATCATGCTAAAAATGCTAATCAGTGCTACTAAATTTTCATAGCATGTAGTGTAGCATCTGTAAAATTAGACAGAATTTTAAAGACTGTGTAAAGTAAAATCGGAGATTTGTTTCTAGACATCTTCTACGTGCTAGAAAATAGTTGGTGAAAAGATATGAAGAGATTATAAACGATACATTTCTGAGTTTTTCATCATTTTTGTGTTCCAGATTTTTTGGTCCGGTCAGAAGTGGTGTCTCAACGATGCGATGGAGTCGCCTAATTAGCATAACCCCGCCCAACACTACAGCTTATAAACATAAGTGCATGTTAGCATCAGTGGCTCTCCAGGCGGTTTGCAATTTATTATACGTACAGCAGTACAGTTTGTTAGCTAGCTGTGCCTTCCTCCCACAAATGTGTCTTCCCCGGATGCCAGAATTTGCTGAACAGCTCGGCCACTTCACAAATAATCTGCTGCTACTGGTGAACGGAGTCGAACCAACCGTCTCCCTCCCCAGCCTTCACCAGTCAGTAATACACATTGCTAACTTGTGTACTTGGGAGAAGTGCGAGAGAGGAACGGCCGCTCTGCAGACTGAGAGGAGCGAGGTTGGTTCTCGTGTAGTTCTGTGTCCTCGGGCTGAACTGGATTCAGGTTCTGTTGGCTCAAACGTGTTCGGATGTACGACTCCAATGAAGCTGCTAGCATCCGTTTTTCAGGTGGTAGCGGTGCGAGAGGTGGTGTATTGGGTGTGGTTTCGGGGCTTTCAGTGGACACGTCCACAGTGCCTCAGAGAAGAGAATACTGCTTAGATTTCACTATTTTGAAAGCTAATTATATAAGCACTTTGTGATTATTTTGAATCATTCAAATTTGGCTGGGCGTTTAATAACGCATTTCTCTGTGGTGTGATAAACTCAGAACATACACAGTTTTACTGCTTTACATGCGCTTTAATTTGAACTAGATAATAGTTAAATATCATGCTATCAGACCTATGTATTGTCACACCCCTGTCCAGATAGCCCCTTCTTCATAAGCAATGCTTTTAGTTTGTTTCCTAAATGTAGCTGTTAGGGTGAATGTTAAGGATTATCGTTAAGGCTAGGGATACAGTATTATGTTTTTTGTATTTTGCCATTCAAGTGTTAATAAGCAAAATCAGTATAACTTTGTTATCTCTATTTTACATTTAATTATCGCAATCTATACAGTGCTAGGACGATGTTTCATTATACCACTAGTTAGGAATTTATCACAACCTGCATGAATGAATTATAGCTACAATAAAAGCAACAGAAATCATGATACAGCATCATAACGATATATATGTTGGCGTATAGAATCTATATTTAATCTAACTTGTGTGTGTGTGTGTGTGTGTGTGTCTGCGCGCGCGTGTGTGTGTGTGTGTTTGTGCGAATAACACCTCTAGCCTTGCTGTCTGGAAATGAGCTGTCATTTTTAGCTGTCAAAACCCAAAACCACCAACAAAAAAATGCTGAGAATTTTGAGCTAAAGACCACAGGAGGCCTCACACGAGACCTGTCTCACTCTCACACCCTCTGTCTGTCTCACTCTTTCTATGTGTCTCACTCTGTCTGTCTTTCCCTCTGTCTGTCTCTCTGTTACTTTAATTTACACCTTGTTTTTTTGTCGGTGTGTGTTTGGGGAATATTGCCTAGGTATCATTACTGTGGCCACTGTATTCCCACACACACACGCACACACACACACACACGCACACAGGTGTCCTTCTCCCATGTCAATGCCAGTAGTATCACTTCATTATAGTTTCACACTTTAGCTGATCATTATCATTTAGCTCCTATTGAGTAAAGATACACACGTGCAAACAACACACACACACACACACACACTTTCTCACACACTTATGATTTTGCCTCTTTATTGACCCTTTCATTACCATAGCTAAACACTGCCACCATTTTTACAAACTGATAATATTCTTACTATTCGAGTTTTTCCTTTTTTTTCCTTCACTTTTTCTCAGTAGTATTTTTCCCTTTGTTGTTAAACCGCACGTTTGTAAACCTGAAGCCCTCGGCTGCTGCAGCAGTTCCATCCATGACGTTCTTCAAACCTTCATGAGAACATTTCTCCAGTACTGAGAGATACTAAGAGAAGTACCAAGACAAAGAGAAATGTTTGGGTCACAAGGGCGGATTTTTTTTTAAAGGTTATTGTTCAAGACTGTGGTTTATGAGGGCAAAGGTTTGGGGTAGGTTATGAGTGGGGCAGTGGTAGCTCAGTGGTTAAGATGTTGGACTAGTGATCGGAAGGTCGTTAGTTCAATTCCCAGCACTGCTAAGCTATCACTGATGGGCCCTTGAGCAAGGTCCTAAACTCTAAACTGCTCAGTTGTGTAAATGACATGTATGTAAGTTGCTCTGGATAATCTGCCAAATGACATAACATGTAAATGAGTGTAGTTTAGCACAGTTGATTTAGCAGCAGGGTTGTTAATGAGGATAAAAGTTGTAGGGTAGTGGAAGAGGGTAGATGTTTAGTGGTAGCTTGTTGTTGATTTTTACGACTGCAGATTGGTTTCATGATTAATTTAGTGGTTGCTGCTTAGCTTTGTGGTTTAAGCTGTTCCGGGGTAGGTGTGAGGGCAGTTGATCAGGACTGTAGTGTATATTTTATGAGGGCGGTTGTTTAGGGGCAGGTTGTGAGAGCAGTTGTTTAAGGGTAGTTTACCAGGGTATCAGTATAGTTATTTAGTGCTGTTGTTTATATGAAAAGGTTTTTTTAAGATTGCAGTGTTTATGACTGTGGGTGTAGGGTTGGCGTGGTTGTTTGGGGGTAGTTTAGGGGTTATACACGGGTAGTGTAACAGTTTTCTAATTATGTTTAATCATGGCACTTGTTTAGGGAGTCGTGTTTAACAGTAGCACTATAGGTCTTCTTATATATTTTTTAAAATATTTATTTTATCTTAAGTTCATTTTAAACTCAAAGACTCTAAAAAGTCTATGTACAAGGAGGCAATATTAGTATTTTACACACACACACACACACACACACACACACACACACTAAAACACACTTAACTGTAAAGACCTTGATAGAACAGATTCACGACTAATGAGCTTGTTTAGGATTCACACAACATTGCCCTTTCACACACACACACACACACACACACACACACACACACACACACACACTAAAACCTAGTGAGGCACCTCAGCTCAAAACACTGTGTAACAGTGTGGAGGACCCTGTTAAACTCATAGAGTTCACACACACGCACACACACATCAACAGCTCGGACCCTGTTACAACTTATTACACTTTCAAACACACACGCGCACACACACACACACACACACACACACACACACACACACACAGGAGCACAACAACACAGCGCCTGTTACAACCTATTCACAGCTAATGAGCTGATGAAGTTTATCAGGTTTAAAGAAAAGGATTACACCCTCAAACACACACACACACACAGTGCCATGACTGTGAGTTTATTACGTCTGTAACTGATTACTCACTTGTTTTTGTCCTGATTAGGACACTGTAGTGTGTGTGCGTGCGTTTTCTTTATGTCTGTGTTTTGTGTGTGTATGATTTTGTATATTTTATTAAATGTAGATGTCTTGTGTTTTGTGTGTGTGTCTGTGTGTGTGTTTTGTGAGTTTTTAGTTCTCAGTGAGTGTGTATATGTGTATCTGTTTGTTCCACTGAGCTGTCAATCACACTGTCTGGAGGCGGAGTCTGAGTCACATCTGACACAAGATGGAATTGACAGATATGAATCAACAGTTATGAGTGTGTGTGTGTGTGTGTGTGTGTATGTGTGTGTGTGTGCTTTGCTCATAGCTTTAACATCTGTAGTTATGAAGAGCTTAGTCCTTCGAGCCTACCTCAAAAGGATTCTCACATAAAGGACTCTCTTTAGAGCCACTAGGTCCATCAAGCACACAGAAGACATAAGTCTGAACTTGTTCCACTGATGGACTTTGGGTCTGATTTTAAACCAGTCCAGAGCTTCTGGATGAGATTTTATGCTGGTGGATTATGGAGCACCTCAAGGCTTTATGCTCTTCACGCTACTATGTAATGGCAACATGGTCACAGAAAACCAAGCTTTTTGATCAGTGTACTTTGATACGCTTTGATCCTACATGTTTATGGATCTGTGGACCTTCTGGGCCCCCACCTGGCCTGGACTGCAGCTCCTCAAGTCATCTAGTGACACCATGACACCAAAAATAAGTCCATTTACCTCTGGCAATCTGGAGCAGCAACATCCTGTAATTCTTAGTGATTCATCTTAGTGAACCCATCCTGTTCTTTAGTGCAAGGAAAGTCAAAGTCAAACTGGCACAAGAAGCAGCAAAACAGCAGTCTTAAACAGTATTACTTTGGTTCCTGGCCCAAGAATCTAAAAAATCAAGGGCTGATGTTCACCTGACAGCAGCAGAAGAACTTCAAACTCCAGCAGACAAATGCTGGTCCATTTCTAAACATATGGTTTGGTGCTACAGTGCATTATTAGACGGTCTGAAATGAAAATGAATGGTGAACCCTCGAAGCCTTATATCAAGTTTGAGAGAGATCTTCACAGATGCTTCTGAGCTTTTGCACCATGCCACAGAGCTGTGAAATTCATCAAGTCACTCAAGAATTATCTGTATATAAAATCCCAAAAGATGGGATGATAATGATGTTATCGCCAGGGTGCAAAAGTAAAAATCTTTGGAAAAAAATTTAATTGATTATTAAAAAAAAGCTATAATGAACTTGATTCAAAACCAGCCTTAGTTATTCAGTGTCAGGACTACATTACCCATCAGCCCTTGCACGTAATCACATGTCTCACTGATCAAACAGCAGGGTATACAGTACATAGATAAATGAATTAAGGATTTAACATGTTATCAGGTAGCATGCTAGTGACAGGACCGAGAGGCGGAGACATGACTAAAACAGAAATAAAAGCACCAGCAGCACTGGCCAAGCTGGGACTTCATGACCGCAGGGTTCTGTATAGAACATGTAAAGGCTCGTCTAAAAGGACAACGGAAATTCTTTTTTTTAAATATGTATTTAAGGTTTTTTGGGGGTTTATCTTTGTTTTGTTTTTTTTTTTGAAGAATGGAATTGAAAATTGCTACACCAATAAATCACTGTATTGCTCCATCTCTGTGTATCTGTGGGTCAGGAAAATATAGTAATAATGTAGCACAGTACAGAAAACAATTGAGTAAATAATGTTATTCATAAAGCCAGTTTATTTCAATTTAAAGCAAACGGTTTATATTTATTTTTAAATCATTTGGCAGACACCCTTATCCAGAGCAACTTACATACATCTTATTTTATACAAGTGAGCAGAGAAGGTTAAGGGCCTTGCTCAATGGCCCAGCAGCGGCAGCTTAGCAGGATTTGAACTCACGACCTTCCGATCACTAGTCCAACATCTTAACCACTGAGCCACCACAAACCAGGCTTAGCAACGCCACGCTTCTATTCGGAATCATGAACTACGCACCTGCTTGTCAAATCAGGTCTTCAACCTCAGGGTTTCTCTGCATTTCTCTGAGATCTGCTCATGGTTAAGTGCTAGAATAAGCTGGAACTAACTCTCCACATAATACCTAATATCTACTGACTGATGTGAATGTGAGACGTCTTGGAAAAGTTCTGCAAATCTCACTACATAACTAACAGTGCTCCAGCTTCTCCTTCCACATGCTCACAAAAAACAAAACAAACAGAAAAAACCCACCCCTTGGTGGAGCGGTGCTGTGAATCAGTGCTGGAAGCAGAGTGAATTATGAACCGTGATGTGCTGTGGAGTGTATTCCTGTGGCGCTTGCTTTTCCCACAGATTCAGCCTGAAATAGACCAAAAGGCAAAAATGAACAATGATCACTAAATTTGAAAAATGTTTACTGTTCGAGTTATCTTAAATAATTAGTTGAGGTTATGGCGTATACGTGGTCATAGTTGGATTTTAAGTGAATTCACATTCATCAGATTCATAAATTAAAAGAAAATGTTATATATTTAACCCTATTCAAGTAGAAAAGATTCTTCATTCAGAGACACTGCATAGGAAAGGACACTTATAACAGCACTGAGAGACGATCACAAATACAAGCTGCTGTACAGAAACAAGCTCCTTCTAAAAACCTGAAAATCAGATAATTGCATGAGTTTTGGACTTCCCTGTAAGGACACTGTGCGCTATAACAAAAAGCAGAACATCAATTGACATAAATTGTATGTCAGGCTTTATGTTTTAAAAATAAAAGCTAAATATGAAGCAAGGTGACAGAGAACTGCCTCGTTTAGGTAAATCCTCCCCACGCTGAACGTGGTGGAGAATTGGCTGTTTAATAGAGATCACGGTGGCGAGCGCTGGTTTTTTATTAGGAACCAGAATGAAGTGATTTCAGAGCTGCACCAGGATCTCAAATGGATTAAAAAGGTAGCTTTAACTATTATTTTCTAACATTTGGGGAAAAGCATAACCTATTTCTAAAATAAGCACCCAATAATTTCTTTAAAGTTAATGTGAAGATCAGATCACTTTTTGGACAAATAATATTTATTATTTATCTATGACAAGTCTTTGGTGTTTTGGTTTCTCCTTGTTATTTATTCTCACTTAAGTCATATTCCATAAATGTTTTGATATGTTTGATTTCTTGACTTTTACTGTTCCATTGAGTCGAGGAACAACCAGAGGTGGATGGCTGGAGAAATAAGTCCTGTTTTATTGATGGATATTTCCTGTAAAATACACGCATGCACACTTCATTTAAATGCGGCTGGTTGGAATGTAACCCCGCTGTTATTTAGTAGCACACAAAAACATCACAGGTGAAGTTTCTAAAATTAATGAATAAATCAAAAGTGGATATTATTTTTTGGGAACAAATGCATCTCTCATAAACTCTGAAAATACTTTTTAAAATTTAATTTAATAAAGATGAACACTTCCTCATTTCTTTGTCTGGCTGTCCGACTAGGTCCTCACTTTTCCACTAAATGAAGTGAGAAAGTGCCCTCTACTGGAGAGTGTGTGTCACTGCAGTGTGTGTTTCAAGCATTTAATGATGAATGTTGAGCTGTATGAGCCGTCTGGACGTGTTAATTGGAATAATTGGAATGCAATCTCTTTTTCTCTTTCTCTCACACACACACACACACACACACACACACACACACACAGTCAGCATAAGGAGTATAGGCCTACATACTAAATGGCTTATAATTGGACATGGAGTGCACTACATAGGGTGAAGTCATTATTTCACACTCTGCACTGTAAGAATCTCCTGAATCTCTTTACACATGAGATTTGTCTTTTAATTAATTAATTAATTAATTAATTAATATTTTGTGATGTTACACTGCCACAGACAGAGTGCACATTAGCATTGTGTGTCTGTGTTCATATCACATAAACCACTGAAGGTGGACATTTTGCCACTTTTTTAAGCAAAGAAATTCACCGAACACTGTTTTGTTATAAACATTAATACAATTTGTCCGTCATTGATATTTTGATTGATTTTACATTTCTTACACAGAAATATCCACCATTTTTAACTATCACAAATTATATACTCATTACACAGAGTACAGCATAATACTACTGCAGTAATAAGGGCTTTTTATGTAAAACCATACAGCAAAAGAGGTGATACACACACACAGACACACACACACACACATTATTTATAATAACAACATTTGAGAACAGAAGGGATTCCAATAAATCATAATCTTTTTTTAGATGTAAAATCACTTTTATAAGATATATTTTGATTTATATTTAATTAAATATGCAGAAATAATAAATTCTGGATTTAATATCTGCATAAAAAGAAATCCTAGGACCTGCCAACCGGCCCTTTAAGGCTGGTGTGAAAATAAAGCTTTAAATGAAATGGATTTATTCAGAGTGAATATTTCATAGACAAAAGCTTTAGCGAATGTGCAGTGTGACTTTGTAAATATTACAGTATACATACAGCAGTGGGGAAAATGCTTCTGCTTTCTAATTTAATGCTCCACAGGTTTGTGTAAAACCAGACGTTGCATCAGATCCTTCTGAGTGCTGTCTGAACACGTGCTTCAGTGGAAGAGATCAAACCTGAGGACAATTGGACTTTCTGTAGGAAAACATGATCAATATCACAAAACAGTTTAAATAGTGTTTAAATAGTGACCCCTGAGTAGCGCAGAATCATCCAGTTTCTGTTCAAGATAAATTCTAACTGTTCAGATAAGTCCTTGAGAAAAACTTACATTTTAAACATTTTAAATCTTGATGAAAATTCCAGATTTTTTGGTAATGAAAGTCGCAGTATTGGAGTTCAAGGTACACCAAGGGTACACCACACCAAGGCTACACCACACCAAGGGTACACCACACCAAGGCTACACCACACCAAGGGTACACCACACCTAGGGTACACCACACCAAGGGTACACCACACCAAGGGTACACCACACCTAGGGTACACCACACCAAGGCTACACCACACCAAGGCTACACCACACCTAGGGTACACCACACCAAGGTTACACCACACCTAGGGTACACCACACCAAGGGTACACCACACCAAGGCTACACCACACCAAGGGTACACCACACCTAGGGTACACCACACCAA
>JAQQZX010000012.1:366837-383595 GCA_030068355.1 Notoglanidium maculatum
CAGGAAGAGAAAGAAACAGGACTAAAACACATCTTAAACATCTGGGCAAATTGCAATTTCATTAAAATGACACTAAACAACTGCACAATAAAATAATGATGTAGCTGTCTGTTTTAGCATGCAGCTGAAATAATCAATTTATACATTCATTCGCTGGTGCTGTTTGTTTTCTCCCCAAAAAGGGTCACGTGATAAGAGCGTGACGATTCAGGGAAGGATACATCGTGACTGATGAGCGGGATACGTCAACGACCCAATCAGGAAGCGAACACTTGTGTCTGCGTCATCGTTTCCAAAAGCCTCCGTTTTCCCTCGTCCACACTGAAACGTTTTTGAACTAAAACACTCTGTTTAAGCATCTCGAAACCTCCAGAGTCGTATGGACGCCAGGCGTAAACTAGCAAATGAACTAGAAGGTATCCGTGTTGACACAGCCTCAGTCAGTAGCTATGATTATATGGACTCTAATCGGATTCAGGCTCCATCGGAATGAAACCTCTTCATGTGAGCAGCTTGATTAGAATGAAATGCTCCATTCTGAAAGAGGTGGTGTACACCTCTGATAATCCGAGTGATAGGAAAACATGTGAGCGCTCGAGCCGACTGCCTTCTGCACCTGCGACCTTCTGCACATGTTCAGGACACCTTCACGCAGTGATGACATCGTGACGGGTGACATCATGAGCGACTGTGGGGTTATTTTAAAGTTGTCTCTCCATGCAACATCTGTAAATTCAAATCCATTCTCGCCCATCTTTACTGAGCAGAGTAAGCCAGCTATGCAGGATTGTCAGAAACTCTACTCTGACTGTACGCTAGGGAGATATCACACACACACACACACACATCTGTCCAAGCACTTCCATGAGCAGAGTGAATTCATTCCAAATATAAAAAATGTGTGCGTGTAAACGTAGCTAATGTTTCAGTCTAACTGATTTGATTACTAAACAGAAGTGTTTCAATGATTCAGTCTCAGCACTCAGAGTCAATCAGCACTTTAGCCTAAGTGACTCGGTGATTCAGGCAAGGTGACTCAATGCTTCTGCCTAACTGACTCAGTGATTCAATCTATGTGATTCAGTCTAACCAACTCAATTATTCTGCCCCTATAGGGTTAGAGTCTTTTCTTGTCTATGGTTAACCCTAACCCTAACCAAGCGACTCAGTAATGGATTCTAACTGACTCAGTGATTCAGAACCCGGAAATGACGCTCTGTTTACAAACAGTGATCGGTTCTATAGCCGAGACAAGTGACCTAAACACCCTTTTAGGATATATTTGTCACTAAATTAGAATAACGACAATTATGATTTTTCTCTATTTAATAAATAAGTGTCTGATAGAAATCGTTAAGGAACCGATTCGGAACCGATTCTGACTCTTCAGTAAACGTCACATGAAAATGTCTCATCAAGCAGTGTGAAATAAAGGTGTGTGTGTGACCGCGCTAAAGTTACTGCTAGGACTTCTATGCTACACAGTATATTCACAAACACAAATACAAAACTAAACAGACTATTACAAGCCGTGAGTTATGACGCCGCTTAGGGTCTTTCCTTCTACACTAATAAAATCATGTAACTAACCCGAATAAAGCTCACTGTTCGGCATGGAGGAGTGGGCAAGCTCAGCTCCTCTCGCCTCTGCACAGAGCAGGGGAGAACTTTCTTCCTCATCCGCCATTTTCAGCGATTTGAAGAGATTAAACAAACAGCAAACGTTAGAAAACTATAAAGTTCATCATCATGGAGCCAGGACTGGAGCAGAGGGAAGGGGGCGTGGCTCAGCGGGCCGTCATCTCAGGTCACGTGACGATCAAAATTAAAGAAATAAAAATCAGACTTTTCAACTTTAAATCTGCATAATAATAATTATTATTATTATTTTATTGTTATTATTATTATTATTATTATTATTTAATTTGTTTGTTTTTTGTTTATAGAGCACTTCAAAGTGATGTGCAATCAAGTAGTACAAAATGAATAAAATACAGTAAAAATAATAATAAAAATGAAGTAAAACAGCAAATATAAAAATATGAACACACTACATGCGCATAAGGAGACTAAAAACACTCAAATGTAGAATTAAATAAAAGATAAATGAAAACTATACAAAGCTAAAAAATAAAAGTATAAATAACAAATTATAATAATTCATTTTGATTAAATTAATTAATTGACATTTCATTAAAAGGTCTGTACTTCCCAGCAGAATGGAATAAACATGACTTTTAAATGTTTTTCTCACACCAGTAAATTATTTTGAATAACAGACTATAACTTGGCCCTGTGGTGGACTGGTGACCTGCCCAGGGTGTACCTCTCAGGGTACAGGGTGTACCTCTCGCCCGAAGATGCTGGGATTGGCTCAAGCTTCCCCGCGACCCAGACGGATAAAGCGCTATAGATAATGGATGGATAACAGACTATAACAGTATTTGTATAGTATTTCTAAAACATATCTCCACACTAAGGGCTTGCACCATAAAGACGTTGACAGAGAGAATTCAGCTTTCGTTGATTTTCTTTAACTCCTACTTAAGCTGTAAAGTCATGGTTGACCTGACGCTGTAGCTCTGAAACATTGGTGATAACAGATTGTCATTTTGCAAACTTCTTCACTGGGATGGATTAAGATGAGCACCCGTGTTTGTGGAGCAAAATGTACTTTAGTGAACAGCTAATCTTAGCCAGATAGCTAGTTTTTGCCAAGAGATAAGAGACTCTATGTTGACAAATTAACAAAGACAAAAAATTAAAATCAGAAAAAGAAAAATGTGACTCTGGAGGTGAGACCAGCAGTCAGGCCCAGGGTTAAAGACTACTGCCAAAGATGACCTTGGCATGGAGAAAATATACATACAGGGCATTACTAAGTACAGGACTATAGCCTGGACACTCCACACAGCTGGGCTTCAAGGGAGAGTAAAAATATGTGGAAAATTTTCTCTAGTCTGATGAGACCAAAATTGAGGGGATCGTGTAAAAGAACAATAGGGAAGTTCCATGAATAATTAAATAACCTTTTTGGCTAGAAACAGAGGAAATGATCACATCGGTTCTCTTTCCAAGGTGGCAGGAATCACCAGGATAAACATTCAGATTCAAGATTCAAAGATTTATTTCTCACTGTACAAAGGTGAGGCTACAACAGGCCTCTATATCACTAGTTCAACAAGCTAGCAAACTAATGTGTGTTAGCCTAACACTTCTTATCTAGATGCTAACTAGCTAGCTAACCTCTCACTTTTCCAAATCAACTACATCAACTAATTGTAACAAATGCAGTGAATTAGCATTCATTTCTTAATAGTGTTTTGAGTCTATTTCTCTTCTGCTTTTTTCTTTATTGAATCTAATCCAACTAATTAATTATAACAATACTAAGTGATAATATACTGATTAATAACAATAAAGTCATCAGACTTGGGAATTAACTGATTGAAACAACAGGCAATGAATCAGGACACCATTTTATGCTTCGGGTTCTGGACAGTCCATGTTATTTTTGTTTAACATCCGTACACAGTGAGTTGTAAGAGACTAAGAGTAGGACCCAGCTCATGCTTCTACTCCTCCACTTCCTCAACGCTGACAGGAAGTGATGCCAATGCAGCTGTTTTGCATGGTTTTTCTTCTTTGTACTGGGCGAGAGACTCAAATGTTGACACAATACAGATCATGCTGCGGTTTATGGTTTAATCTGAACCTTTATTTGTTGATTGTTCTGGTTGAGTTGGTTGGTCTCTGCAGGTTCCCCAGAGCCTGAAACATACAAAAAAAAATACAGAAAAAAAACACACTGGGTTGTATATTCAGAATATGTTCATGGAACCACAGTTGTACACATAAGCAGGATTGTATTTCACCACTCCTAACCACCAGTGGTGGCATTTAAACACTGGATAACCCACACTAAAATATCAACCAAATCACCCTAGGACTCACTGGAAGTGTGCTTGGATATGATTGCTAACCTCACACCAAATATTCCACAGACATTACTATAAACAGGCACATTAGGCATTGGGTGGCCCACAACATTTTTGTATCAATTTCCGCGTGAGAACATACAAGGCAGTTGTAAATGGGTTTTATCATTCAGCAACAGTATCATTTCTTGGCCTGCTATGATCAGCCCACCATTCCAAGGGGCCAAACCCATGGGTATAATTAGCCTGTGAGTCTGGCTGGGGACGCCACACCTCTTTGGTCATCTACATTTACATTTACCTCATTTGGCTGTCACTTTTATTTCTGCTTGGAGCCTCCACCTAAAAATCACTCACTGCTGCTGAGCATGGCCCATATGAATAGCTTAAAGACTGGCATGAGGTTGTTGTGGATAGTACAATATGGACACAATTCTTCTTTGGATAGCCTAAAGATGCACTTCCCAAAAAACATGCTCCATTATCAATGTAAAATTGCACTTTCCGGTGTCACCCAGATGAGGATGGGTTCCTTTTTGAGTCTGGTTCCTCGCAACGTTTCTTCTTCATGTCATCTCAGGGAGTTTTTCCTTGCCCTTGTTGCCTTTATCTATATCTATCTATATCTTGATTTCTGTAAAACCTTTAATGATATGTTTAGTTTCAAGATATTCGGATGTAAATATTTCAAAATTGCATTTATGGATTAAGTTGTTTATGGATGGAGTTGTTGCAGGAATTTGCCCAGGACTCCTGACTACTTCTACAGGGTCATTCTTATGGTCCTCCAGCCATTTCATGATTTCATTCATTTTTTGGTTGAGTATTTCAAAAATGTTCATAGCTTCTTGCATTTTTCAGCAACTGAAGTATCACTACAGATTAGTTCTAAAACTTCTTTTGCAGCTCCAGAAAATGGCATTGATTGCACATGCTTCCTTTATAAGTTGGATAAGTTCAGTAACACAGGTCAAAATCTTTGCTGCAATTTGTGCTGCTGTGCTTGCTGTAATCTCATCTGCACCTTCAGCTCCTGCCTCAGCTATTCCAGTCACAACCACCTGAACGCCTATGGCTAGGACAGCTCCCATCTTAGCAGTTTGACCTAAAAGAAAGGAAAAGGAGCATTTATGGGATACTTCAGGATAAACTTAGGCATACCTGTCAACCCTCCTGTATTTCCAGCTTTATCCTGTATTTTAGCCTGAACTTTCCCACAGTCCTCCATTTTTTAATATTGTCCTGTGACTCTACCAACCTGTTAAACTTTCATAATGTTAAGCATAGATCTACATAACCAGACCAATCAGACCCTGTAGCGATGTGTTCTTGCTACACTAAAACAGGCCGCAGTATGTAGAACACTAGCAACATCTAGTGGAGAAAAGAAGTCAAAAGCTTAGTCAAAGATTTTACAGAGGCAGATCCTATCTAAAATCTTTGGTATAATGTTAGTTGACAATGAATGAAGACAGGAATGGTGTGGTACCTGCCAAAAAGGATATATTTTTGTGCAAGTGCCTTACATAATGTTAAATAAATATCTCCTGACAGAAGCCTTCACCATATCAATAATTACACACAATGATTTGTTTTTAAAAATCTGTTTAGCCCTTTAATGGTACTATTGCAGAGCCCTATATCTTAGTGTTTACCTGTCTAAAAGGGCTCCAGGTAGAACTTTCCCTCTCTCACCCATTATTAATGCACTTATAAGCACTGTATTTGTGTGCTCTTTTGAGTTTTCATTTGTGTAACGCAGGGGTGTTCACAGCATTCCACCTTTAACCAGGTATCTGACTGACCATATAATTGTAGTCACTTAGTTTATGTAGGAGCTAGTTAATCCAATCTTTTTTGTTACTTTAGAGTAAGTGGTTTCCAAATGCTGATTTCAGAGTTCACTGTGGGATACAGCTGGTGGGAAGGGACAGGAAGGGACCCCGGAAAATCTCCCTTATTTTCAAAGCCCAATATTGAAAACTATATGAAAGTATAAAGCTATAGTTCCACAGCCACAGCTTCACGCAATGCGGGCATGGACATGTACATTGGTGTCTCCAAAGTATAGCTACGACTTTACCCACCTACCGGGTAACTGCGTGCTCAGATTCACACATGTGCAGCAACACACTCAACAGTGCTAATGACAAAATATGCTTCATGTGCACCTCACATGTCCATGGAAGTTCAGCCTTAAAAGGGAAGAGAAGGCTGGTTGATGGGGACTTGCAGATGACAGAATTAAGGAGAAAATGAATGAACTCACTGGTTAAAGCTTTAAGCTACAGCTAAAGAAATATGAGTTCAAATCCCAGCAGCACTAATTTGGTGTTCATGGTTAAGTCCATTAACAAGATCCTTATGCAGTAATTGCATTAATTTTGGTCATGAGCAGGTCTGCATTGTGGCCAAAAAGGGGGCACAACACTGTTGTCGGCACGTCACGGTTAAGCATCGTTTTCACCATATCGTGGCATCTGTCACATAAGTTATGAACTAGGAAAGCTACTATTTGTGCATAAGTTTCAATGATGTCATACCTGTGCACTCAGTGGTACAAAGTATCACTTATTGACCTGCTATAGTTACACATACATGAAGTCATCATGCAGGTCCGCGCCTTTGAACGCTATGACGGTCACTGGCTGCAGGCATTACTGTTGAACATCAGCGGAAATTAGAAGAGGAGGAGAGAAGGAGAGAAGAGTCCCAGGCAGAAAAAAGAAACTAAGGAGTGTGTGGGTCAGAGATTGGTTGAGCAGAAGACATGAGTATAAACAATATGATCAGCTGTTTATGGAAATGATGGTACTACTTTTGCCGAGCCACTAATTGCCACTGTGTGCCACTGAGTGCTCAGTGTCAGTGAGTCAACTGTATTTTTTACTGAATTTACTGAATGTGCCATACAACATTATCATTTTAACATTTTTATCATAACATTTCTGTAACCTTTTTGGCTTGTTTTTACTGTTAACATTTTTAATGTCTTGCTTAGTAACCATGACACAGTTGTGCTCAACAAAAATAAAGGTTATCTTCTACACATTCTGCATACATATTTCTTTGGCAACATCTTGCAACAGTATTCCTTAAAAAGTGAAAATGTGGTAATGTCCACAAAATCCATTTTGTGCTTGTGAAACAGCGTGACCATGTACCTGTGACCGTGCCTATTACACAAGCTTTTATCCTGAGACTCTTTAGGATATTGTAGCTATTGATCTCCTTTTTAAATGCAAATTATTTGATGATCACTGATAATTTAATTTGACTTGCTGGATTCAAATTTTTACACGTCTAAGATCATCCTATTTGTAAAATAAAATGGCTGCTAGATGGCTTCTCTACAAAAACACTTACTATGAAACAAACTGTTAGAAACTGATTTCAGAAGAGAATTTTCTTCATGTAATATTAGAAACTTTTTCCAGTTGCTATCCTTATAGCCGATGAAGCTTCAAGTCAGTATGAACATAAAGTTTATAGGTTTGATTATGAATATACAGTATATATATTTCAGCAAACCCAACCCCAAGTCCCTTCTGTAAACCATGGTGGTGGTGGTATCATGGTGTGGGGATGCAGCGCTGAGGGTGAGATGGGCGGAGCTAATGGTGTATCCCATTAGTATGGGAAAGTCAGGATTTCCCTGTCCCTTGTCGGAAATATCAATTGGAACTCCCCCTGATGTCAAATTCCCAACTCTGACAGCTGAGGGAACCTCACGAACCCCAGCCTCACAATCCAAGATGGCTGCCTCGTGCCTCAACAGAGTGGGAGCTGTAGTAGTACACTGTATAGGAGTATTTCTGTCTTATTTGTGTCTCATTAAATCAGGCACACACACAGCAATAGTCCAACTTCTATCTGTGGACATGTTCCTACAGTGTTTGTATGCACAAAAAGAACACGTAACGTTATCAACTGCTAACAATGGCAAACCTGGATATTTAAATATCTAATATCTAAATTGGTGATATTGGTTTTTTGACTTATATACTGGAACGCAGTCAACTCAGATGTGACGTCATCTCTGTCTTCCGTCTTCCGAGAGAAAAGGAGTGCAGCATAAATGCAGGGTAACCCAGATGGAGACCTGTTCTGCTCTGTGACACGTGACAGGGGACCATGAGCCTAAGCATACTGCCAAAGCTACACTGGACTGGTTCACAACCATGGACCTGAATGTGTTAACCAGCCCAGTCAAAGCCCAGACCTGATGCAGACTCAATCTAACACCATCCATTTGACTGATTTTGAGCATGTTTCTCAAAAAATGGCAAAATAAATTACTATCTAGGTGTGCAAAGCTGATAGAAACATCTCAGAAGCTGTATACTTAAAGGTGAGGTGAATACTTAAAGCCTTGGCCTACTGATTGGAATCCCAATGTAATTATGGATTAAAATCCTGGCACCTCCAAGCTACCACTGTTGGGCCTATGAGCAAGACCCGTAACCCTCAACTGTGTTATGTGATTTTTACACACATTTGGTAATGAATTGTTTAACTGCTTCATGAACACAAGAACATTTTCAGCCCTGCATGCCCCTCATGCTTTTTTAGCTTTTCGGTTCATCTAATTATCTGCAATGTGAAAAAAATCAAACAAAGCAGCAAATGACCCAAAAGAATGTATTTAAGCTTTGATTTAGACTTGACAAACAGACTAACAGATGTGAAAGCGCTCTGTAAGACACGAGTTGGTTATCCATTTGCTCTAAAATGGTTTATTTGACACATATGGCTGTTGATGAAGGAGCTTAAATCAGGCACAGTGTGGCATGCTTTGGTTACTCCAGCATAGGAAGAAAAGTGCATTAGTTTTAATTCACAGACGCACGTCATACACACTTCATACACACATCATAAACGCCGGGAGAGATTTAGCCCTTTCCGTCACACACAAGTGAAAAAAAGGTAAAATAGACGGATTCAGCTCAGCATGTGTTCGTTTGGTCTTCGCTGAGCAGAGGCCCCTGGCAGCCCGCAGCCTTTACCTTGTCCAAATCACACTGCTCAGGGGGCGGGACCTGTGGCTGGGTGGGGTCTGACAGGCTGTGGGCGTGTCTGTGTTGCTGTAGCATGCTGAGGCACTGGGCGAGGCAGCGCAGCGTGGCGGCCGACGTAGCCTTCAGCAGCAGCAGGTCCTGATCCAGACAGGACACGCCCCCTCGCCGAGGGAGGAGCTCGATGGAGTGAACGAGGGATTTCTGCTGACACTCGGCCTGACCGATCACCTAAAGGGAGAAAGTGAGAGACAGAGAGAGCTAGTTAGCTGGCTAAAGTTCGACAAACACTCAGATGGGCATTTTCAAACCAAAGCCAGATAAAAATACCCATAAACCAAGTGAGCTAGCTAATGTCAGAAAATCTCTCAAACAAAGGCTGATGAATATCCTTAAAGCAAGTTAGCTAGCTAATCTTAATCCCTTAAACAACAGCTAGCTAACATTTAACGACATTTTCACACAAAAGATAACTAAAGAATAATCTAATCAGCCAGCTAATGTTAGAAAACCCCTAAAACAGATGCTAGCTAAAGAATATCCATAAACAAAGGTAGCTAGATAATGGGAGAGAAACTGTAACAGATGACAGATAACTCTAAACAAACTCTGAAACAGAAGCTTCGAGGGCATTTCAATCAAAAGCTTGCTAAAGAAGAGTCTACATAACGTTCTAGAGCATATTCAAATAAAAGCTAGCTAAAGATTAATTAGCCAAATTAGCTAATGGTAGTGAATTAGCAAGAGGGATTAGAAAAAACAACAAAATAGAACAAGGCTAGATAACAGTATCAATTCATCATGCTAATTAGCTGTTTGTGAGGACCTGAGAGAAGAGCTGTGTGTGTGTGTGTGTGTGTGTGTGTGTGTGTGTGTGTGTGTGTGTGTGAGAGAGAGACTGACCTCTCTGACCTCCAGCAGTGTGTCTGGCTGAGCGTGTATGAGTTTGGCATGGCCTGTAGCTGCAGGAGATCTGTGAGGATGAGGAAGATGAGGCAGATGAGGAAGGTGAGGGAGATGTCTCTGTAGCCTTGGAGAGGAAGCGGTCGAGGAAGAGACAGAGGGGAGGAGAGAGAAACTCCGGCGTGATGAACCCTGAGAGAGACAGACAGCTGTGTCAGACAGCGTGTGTGTGTGTGTGTGTGTGTGTGTGTGTGTCCAACCTGTGAGTCTAAACTACAGACTGTCCTGTCCAGCTGCTCGTCAGTGTCCTTCAGTGTTCTCACACTGCTGTCTGTGGCACAGGACTGAATGTGAGACATCCACAACTGCTGCTCTCTACCGTCCACCGCTGACAGACAGACAGACAGACAGACAGAGGTAAATACAGAGATCAACAAAAAGATCAACAAAGAGGAAACCAGAAAGACAGCAAAAATGCAAGAAATAAATAAGAGAAATATAATTTATGTGAGATAGAAGGAAGACAGAAAGAAAGAGAGACAGAGAAAGGGAAAAAAGCGATCAAGGTAATTGACATGCCCTTTTTTTTCCCCCCTGATTTCTCCTAAATTTAGTCGCGTCCTCAGACGACTCTCCCCACATCTACCAACCATGATGTGCTTCCTCCGAGGCAGGTGAAGCTGATCGCTTCTTTTTGAACTGCTGCACATGTGACCTGGTGGGTGGAGTAACACACTCAGAGGACAGCGCTATCCGCCCCCTTCTGTACACACACCCTCACAGACGCCCGTGACTGGGGAGAGAGTATCAGCTGCCCCTCCCCCCTGAGAGCACAGGGCAGTTTAGCTTAGTTTAAATGGCTGCAGCATCACTGGGATTCAAACTCACCTTCTCCTGATGACAGGGCGAACACGATCCAGCTGCAGCGCTAAGGGCACGCCCTCTCTCTGACGGACACGCCCTCTCTCTGACGGACACGCCCTCTCTCTGTCTGGTCTACACCCTCTCTCTGACGGACACGCCCTCTCTCTGTCTGGTCTACGCCCTCTCTCTGACGGACACGCCCTCTCTCTGACAGACACGCCCTCTCTCTGACGGACACGCCCTCTCTCTGACAGACACGCCCTCTCTCTGACGGACACGCCCTCTTTCTGATTATGTGCAAACCAATAAGATACACACAAATAGCATCATCTGATGAACGAATCCCACTCCAACAGGACTGATGAGTCCACTTTAAGTGTATTTTCTGTTGATGCATGATATGTAAATCACCTCGGAGTTTGAAGAGCTCCCCATTGGCCGAGCTGACGACAAACATGTGAGGTGCCTCATCACTCAGAGTAACTGCTGCACCAATCAGAGGGAGGATCCCTCTGGGTTTCTGACTCCGCCCCTGTTCATTCACAAAGTACTGGAGCTGGTTCAGCTCTTCGTCCAGAACAAAGTACCTACAGAGAGAGACAGAGAGGGGGCGGGGTCACAATGACAGCATGATAATTCCACAATGATGCAAAATCAGTCCTACTGTAAGGAAACAGCACTCTCCTGATTTAAGTGTGTATGTTCCCCAGACCCCAACAGGCAGAAAACACTGGTAAAAACATTTGTGTCCTGAGTTTTGAGAGAAGAAATATGCAAAACAGACCTGGCAACCACATACACAAACCTTTTTTTCATGTTTGAATCTAAAATCATGCATCTGATTATTAATGGCACATTCCTGATGCCATACTTTATCTTGTGTGTGTCAAGGCCTCGAGACCTACAAGGCCAGACTGGAAATTACATGTAACTACCCATCTGGCTCTTCAAAACACACACACACACACACACACACACATACACACACATACACACACATACACACACACACATACACACACACACATACACACACACATACATACACACACACATACATACACACACACACACACACACACACACACACACACACACAGTGAGTCTGGTCTACCAGTCACAACACACACTGCATGATGCACACACTTTTAGTTCTATCCAGTTTTCACTGACACAAAAGGAAACAATGACTAAAAAGTTAATGTACACTAAGGCCTCATGATGTCATATCCTGTGGGCATGTCCTCTCTCTCCTGTCACATGTGAGTGCACTGCAGAGTGATCAGATGGGACAGAACACGGAGAAAAGTTCAGTACAAGTGCGACATAATAATAGCAATTTCTGCTTTTTTATTTGGTTTTGTTTTTTACAGAGCACATGGCCACGCCCCCTTGGTGCTAAATGGATCACAAATGCAATGTTGACATCACACCTTCCTGTCTTCCTTTTATTTCCATTCTGCCTGCTGCTTTAGTCCAATCATGCTGGGATTACTGTGTGTGTGTGTGTGTGTGTGTAAAAACCTGATGTTTAAGCACGGTCAGATGCTACCTGATCACACTTCCCATAATGCATTATTAATTAACTGTTTCAGTGAAAATGGCCTGATAGTTCTTCCGTGTTTCAGAGAGCTGTGTGTGTGTGTGTGTGAGAGAGAGAGAGAGAGAGAGAATTCCTATGTGTATGCATAAATCAGTTAAATACTCCAATCGTGACAGTTGATTTTATAGCCTAAAAACTATTAGAACAGAATATGATGCTAACGTTGCTAACTAATAAATCCTAGCAGGCAGCGCAATAAAACAGCACTTTATTACTGCATAAAGAATCCTGATGCATGTTGGTTAGTTTTCTTTTTTCAGCTGTAACACTAATAAACAGCAAACATCCAGTGTACCACCATTAATAATAAGCAGCTACTCCACTCTTTATCTTTATTTTACTGATATAAATCCCAGTAGTCCCTCCCACTTATTTCCTGTTGCGCAGTTCAGGAATGCTCAGGTCGAAGGTCACCTAGATAAAGTTTACCGTTTACCGAAATGCTTTTTCCTGCCAGGTGAATGTTATTCACATTCGAGCTGAAAGCTGCTTCATCATGCAGAAAGGTCCAGTCTCTTATATCGCTATGGCAACAGGTTAATCTATATTAGCACCTCTGTTCCACTTTAAGCCCTGCACTACCTGTATGGAACTGATACCACAGAAGGAATTAAAAATTGATTTGATAACTGGCAATGACAGATCACTGAACATGAGATTTAAAGAGTTTAAGCTGAACACCACGCTTCTGAGCAAATACAGGCGTTTTTATGATGACTGAGTTCTAAGCTGCTCACACGTCATGGCGCACCTGGTCTGTTTCCTGTGCTCTTACACGAATACTGGGCCTCCATTCTGTTTCCACATTCTGACTTAAAGGCACATGAACACACTGAAGTCAGAAGAACGACTTCACTTCAACTCGGGAAACGTTGCCATCCGAGGCGAACATCCAAAACACCCAGACCTGCTGTAAATAAAGGAAAATCCCCTTACAAAACCTTTGTTCAAAAGTCCCTGCACATCCGTGTACATTATATACAGTATAACAGAGTGTGATACAGTATACAGCCTAAAGAAATCCCATGTGTGTTTTCATTGTCAGGAATAATCATGCAGTTTGAAGCTGAAAGAAAGAGCCAAAATAAATAAATCCAACTAGTGTGTGAGAGAGCACTGCTGCGTAGCTTTGTTTGGTTTGGTCAGCGATGCTGCGTTCTTCTGTGTGAGTGTGTGTGTGTGTGTGTGTGTGTGTGTGTGTGTGTGTGTGTGTGTGTGTGTGTGTGTGAGAGAGAGATGCTGGGAGTGACAGCAGAGGCAGCAGTGTAACCTGTTTGCAGCAGGAGGTGATTAAACACAGCCTCAGTGGGGTCGTTTCCCTGCCCCAGGGGTCAGCGGTGCTGTAGTGTGATTTAGGACGAGGCCAGAGTGACGGCGTGTTTCAGCTCGACACTAAAAGGATGAGAACCGCTGGAGTAAGACACGTGAACAGGTTAATTAATTACCAGCAGATGTTAACGGGCAGAAATACATCTCAATCATACACCATGATTAACTGTGAAACCAATCAGGCCGCAGCTCAAGGAGCAAATAAAAACAAGGGGCTTCAGGACTTAACGAATTGGAGATATTTTAATATGCGACAGTTTGGGTCCCCCGCAACCCAGACGGATAAAGCGGTATAGATAATGGATGGATGGATGGATTTTCAGTTTGGGATGTAATAGAAGCAGATCTGAATGCGGAACGTGCGTCTGTTTGTTTTTCCATATCATCACAAAACACTCCAGGAAAGCACTTTTTATTTCAAAATGATTTCTAGATAGTTCTCCTGCTGCTGCTCGTGCTGCATCACAGGGCAGCGTAACACTAGCAAGCACACATGCACGAGCTTACAGAGTCTCTGCTTGGCTAGCGTCGGTGTGATTGACAGGAGGCAGGCAGTATGCCCCTCCCTCCCAGACAGCACGGCCACGCTCACTCAGGCCGAGACATCGTCAGGATTCCGAATCACACACGCTCCATGACATCTCCAAGGTTTTTCTGCTGCTCCACTCGGGGAAAGCACATTTTTGACACCAATGACGCAGAGTGTGAACATGCAACAGGACGATGTGAGCTGCTGAGGAGCTGTCAGACCTTCATCACACTGCACCAAGACTATCTGCTGTCTCGAAACCTGCTCTGTGTCCTCTGTGTGTCCTTCTGCATTTACGTCAGAGAACCCGAGTGATAAAGACAGAGAGAGATGGAGGTGTGTGTGTGCGTGTGTGTGTGTGTGTGTGTGTGTGTGTGTGTGTGTGTGTGTGTGCGTGTGAGATGGAGTGCTTCCTGACAAAATCAGTTTATCTTGATGACTGAAACACCGAGTCAGCAAAGAGCTCAGTGGATTGTGGTGAAGCACATCCTCCTCACGTCGCTTCTCTTCTGTCCAACACACAGCTACAGAACAGGGCACAATAAACATACTGACTGTCTACTCACATCTGTCTGTCTGACTGTCTGTCTGTCTGTATGTCTATCTGTATATCTGTCTGTCTGTCTGTATATCTGTCTGCCTGTATATCTGTCTGTCTGTCTATCTGTCTGTCTGTCTATCTGTCTGCCTGTATATCTGTCTATATATCTGTCTGTCTGACTGTATATCTGTCTGTCTGACTGTATATCTGTCTGTCTGACTGTATATCCGTCTGTCTGTATATCTGTCTGTCTGACTGTATATCTTTCTGTTTGTCTGTATATCTGTCTGTCTGTCTGTCTGTATATCGGTCTGTCTGGCTGTGTATCTGTCTGTCTGTCCATATATCTGTCTGTCTGTCCATATATCTGTCTGTCTGACTGTATATCTTTCTGTATATCTGTCTGTCCACCTATAAAACTCTATATCTGTCTGTCTGTATATCTCACTGTCTGTATTTCTATCACTTTGTCTGTCTCTCTATTCAGTCTGTCAGTGCTGTTTATGTCTGTTACTCTGTATTTCAGTTGATAGCTGTCCGTCAATCCTTCTGTCTGTCACTCTGTTTTTCTGTCTGTACATTTGTACATCCTTATCTGTCTGTCTATTTGTCTATCTATCTCGATCTCGCCTTCTCTCTTATTCACTTTCACACTTCCTTTATCTATCTCTCTCTTGCGTAATAATGCCTTCTTTCCTTCTCTCTCTGCAGCACTTACACCTTTTACAGTATGACATAACCATTCCAGCGCGTGCACACGTTTTTCGGGCGCTCGTGCTCAACCCTCACCTGTTCTGCCAGCCCTGGAGCAGATTGGTGTATTTGCTCAGTACTCCTTCTAACTGAGGCCTCTTTCCTCCTCCTCCTCCTCTTCCTCCTCTTCCAGTGGTCCTCCGTGTCCGGTCCGCGTGGTTGTGGTTCAGGTTCGGGCTTCCTGTGGTCGCTGAGGCGCGCGCTCCGTTGCCCGGTGGCGTTTTCTCCATGGTGTGTGTGTGTGTGTGTGTGTGTGTGTGTGAAGCGGAAGTTCGGACCAGACTTGTTTCCTGATTCTCCTTCTAAAGCCTCCGCTGTAAGCAGCTGGGATTCATCATTCTCCTGCCCCGGTGGTGTGTTACGGTGCGCATGGCGAAGCCTCGCGCTGTCTCTCTGTCCCTCTGTGTGTGTGTGCGTGTGCGCGTGTGTGTGTGTAGTCGCAGCTGCAGCACAGACCCGCCCACCAGCGCGCTCCAGCCAGAACATGGGAACGCGCACAGCAGTGTGTTTTTGCTGTTGAGCTATTGCACAAACCGGACATGCATCACGTGTCTGCATTCAAACATCTCTCTCTCCCTCTCTCTCTCTCTCTCTCATACACACACACACACACACACGCTGTTCCACACTACATTTACTGTCATCTTTTAAATCAAACTATTTATATATTCTGCTCCTCTCATATCTTAATAAACTATTTGACATCTATATTTCTGATATAAGAAATAAAACTTAATCACTATTAGAGAATCTTCATATAATCACTAGATAGTCTATATTTATGGTTTATATGACACTGTGTACTATATACCTATATATAATATATAACAATATACATGGGATTTCAGTTTGTGATGAACAATATTAGTGTTTGATTCTGTTCTTTCACAGACACAATATTAATGTCTTCACACTGGTCACCATGTCGGATAAACAGTCATATTGCAGTAAAATCTTGCCCTGTCTTGGTCGAGACACTGGCAACACTCAGGATTGACCCTGACCAGACATCGCTCAAGTCCTTCTGTGTTGTAGGGGAGGAAGGTCAAGAAATGTCCATCATGGCTACAGGAGGAACATCAAGTAACAAATCGTAGGAATCGTCAAACTTGGTGAGAAAATACAAAACATTCTGACGTGCTCGTCTTTTCCTCATGGAGTTGTGTAGGCTCCCCTGTTCGGCTTCCCACTAGCTGTCGAAGCGCTGCTGTGGGGATTCATGTTCATGCAGCTACAGGAGCGTTAGTGAGGTCAGGCGCTGATGTTGGGATGTCGAGGAGGCT
>JAQQZX010000012.1:403248-420122 GCA_030068355.1 Notoglanidium maculatum
AATTCACTGAGCTCCTGAGAGCGACCCATTCTTTCACTAATGTTTGTAGAAGCGGTCTGCATGCCGAGGTGCTTGAAGTTATACACCTGTGGCCGTGGAAGTGATCGGAACACCTGAATTTAATTATTTAGATGGGTGAGTGAATACTTTTGGCAATATTGTGTACATTCAAGAAAGCATTTAACTGGAGGAAAACAAGACTAGTACAGGAAGTCATCAAAAATTGTAATCATTTTTAAAAAACAACAATTTAAAAAAAGTATATCTTTAAAACTTTTTTTCATATATAGTATTAAAGTAGTATCCATAACACTAAGGGACAGCTAGAAAAGCTCTGAAACGCCAATTTGAATTCACAGCCTTCTGATCAGTAGTTTACGATTAAGAAACACTGATGTAGAACCTGCACCAAGAAACAGCACTGAGATGTAAAAATTCATCACTAAAGATCTCAAGTCTATCCTGTAAGATGATGGTCTGACTTTCTGGTTTGGATTACATCTGGACTGTCATTGCCCTGAATACCTCTGCCTTAGCCGTGATATTCTGTGTCAGCACATTATTTGGATTTGCCCTCTGCTACTGTTCCTACTTGCTCTGTATGACCTGGAACTGTTTGTGCCATTTATTGGAATTCTGCCCTGTTGTTTATTAAACCTGTGCACGGGGATCGTAACCATCTGTTCGAGTCGTTCTCATTGCAGTCATTTTATAAACATTTTACATATTGTAAAATAATCCTATTTCAGTATGTAATACTGAATAAAACTGTTTAATAAAATCTTGATAGATAAATAGATGTTTTACATATTTAAATAAAATAAATATATTTTTCTATTATTTGAACTAGTCTGATGGGGTTAAAAAGATAAATGAGCTTTTATTATCATTTCTTCATATGCATGTACTTGTATATTGTAAAGAAGTATTATTCTTCAGGACATGGTGACACGTAACAGTGCGGCAGAACGATCCTCTGGACTACATAATGTGCAAATACAAGACAGTGTGAGATGAGTGGAAAATGTACAATAATTACACAAAGGAAACAGAATACATATGATAAAATAAAATGAAATAAACATTAAAAAAAAGCATTTTCACCTGGTCAGATTAATGTACTATAACACAAGCCTCCACTGCTGCACCTTATCCCTTATGTTCTGTTCATTAGATAAAGGGTTCGTCATGGTGACTTTATATATTTAATGACCGTAGCTTTTTAAAAGGGTTCCATCTTAATTATTTCTGATAGAGAAACAATTTGTTGTAGAGTTCTACATGGAACACTTAAGGGGACAACTAAAGAACCTTTAAGGTTTTGATAACTTTATCTTTTTTAAGTGTATTTATCATTAGTCCCATAGTATGTATTTTTATTAAAATTCAAATGATGCTACTTTTTTTAGATTTTAAAACACCCCTCATCATCTACAACAAATTCAAAACTTTACTAAATCTACTTTCAATGAGTTTAACCAAAATATTGTTTATTGTGTAGAAATGACAGCCATTTTTACACAGACCCTCCATTTTCACAAAAAAATGGTACTGGGACTCAAAAGTAACTGAACAAACCAACAATTATAAACATAAGCATCATTTTTAATATGAAAATCCTTTGGAAAGTTACCATGAACAGCTGCCAAATGCAAACTCAACAACTCCAGACCTTTTATGTCCTTAATTTTTCAAGAACTAATGATTGGCCGCAACTGACAAACCTGGCAACTGGGCTGTAAAAATAAATAAATAGAATAAATCAAATATTTTTTAGATTGTACAAACACATCTGAATGAAATCCAAATCTATATATGCAAAAAGTAATGGTACAATTTAGTAAATTGTTTATGCTTATTATAGGCCTCCTTTAAGGAGAATATAATTTAAATCATATTAATACATTAACATTATTAAAAGAGACCAATATTTACCGGTACCACTAGCATTTTTTTTTACTACATTTGAAATTCACAGTTCTCTACTGTAAAACATATGTGCAAACTTTCTGATTTATATGTTATATTATCTGCGGTAGCTCAGTGGTTAAGACGTTGGACTAGTGATCGGAAAGCCAAGCTGCCACTGCTGGGCCCTTCAGCAAGGCCCTTAACCTTCACTGCTCACTTGTATAAAATAAGATGTATGTAAGTCGCTCTGGATAAGGGCGTCTGCCAAATGACATAAATGTATATTATCTAATATTATGTTATGTTATCGGTTCTTCTTTTTATCTTAAAATATCTACTTAAAAAATCTTATCACATGGTGGTGTTTATTATTATTATTATAGGTCTAATATGCAGCCTAGAATTATCCTGCAGAAGATAACACACATGCGCGTGCACATCACTCCGTTTCCCAGAATCCGACACAGTAATAACGGCACTAATGGCTGCGTCCCAATAAAGGATGTATTTTCCCTGTTTAGTGCACTACATCAGGGTCACTGTGCCCTGCGTAGGGCACTGCATGTGCGCGCTGGTGTGCTGTTGAGACGCGCCCCGCAGCGGTGTGATCAGTGCGGAGGTGTGCGTGCGCAGAAGGAAGTGCGGGGTTTCTCCGGGTTCCGACTCCTGTTTATTGTTGCTGGAAGGATGCGTGAGTAGCGCGCGCGGAGGTCGCCATGTTGCCCGGGGTGGTGTACGCCCTGCTGGCGGGGTTCCTCGGCGCCGTGGCCTCGTCCTCCGCCAAACTGTCTCTGGGCACGGATTATCTGAAAGGCGTGTGTGAGACGGGGCTGAGGACGTGGGGAGAACAGAGGACGTTCAGACACGCCGATGAGACCAGCGCGTGCGAGTGGGTGCGTCATCACCTCCAATTCACAACGTCCAATTTGTTTATTATGGGGAAAGTGGGCGGGGCTTTCAGCAGTCAGGGTGCAGACGTGTCACGTTAGTAAGTATGTTGACGGTTAAAGATGTAAATGGTGTGTTTTAGCTGCACATCCCCCTGCGTTTGCTGTGTGGCGGGCTGCTCTTCACCTGTAATGCTGTGATGTGGACGTTCCTGTCGAAAGCCCTCAGGTACTCTTCATCCTCTACCCGAACCACTGTGACCACCACCGCCTCCAACTTCATCTCCTCTGTGAGTATCAGCAGGAATGACATGTGGCACATTCACAAAAACAAGTTCTCACCCATGTTACTGTGGCTGAAGCAGTCGTTCCCTCACCAGCTTCTCTTTCCTCTGTCTTCAGGATGGGATTTATAAACTGGATAAAACTGGTTAAAACCCCTGTCCAAGACCCCCAAACACCAAATTTCCCCTGCGCACTCCTTCAGACAGAAGGGTACTAAATTGTCGTTTATTTTATAGTTTATACTAAACTAGTATACGTTTACACTTTTACTAAAAAGAAAAAAAACCTAATTGCAATCTGTTTATGTACCGCAAAGCTCTTTTTTAAGAGTATACTACCGTCACCTTTCCAGGTAAGACATACACAAGGTGGACACTTCAGGGCAAATGTGTCTGCTGATTTATCCAAACTAAATACCACGATAAACTCCTTTAAAGTATGAAGTTTATTTAATGTTGACGGTACGGGTGGCCGTGTTGGCATGACCTCATGTGCTGAACAACGGGTCGATGACACCTTCCAAGTAGGAAGTCGAAGTTGAGAAGGTGATTTCTTTGGTTCTTCCTAATTGGTCAGGTTTTCCAGGTTACATACTTTAGTCAAACGCAAACTATATGTATATGCTGTGGTTGTGGTTGCATGGTTTTGCCTTTGTCCTCGTTTGACCTCTTACTATAGTGACTGAATGGGATTTATGGAAAACTCTAAAAGCATTTACGATGCATTTAAAGTGCTATTAAAGTGATTTGATATTGTAGTTGCAGTAAACTCACCCCACATGACCTTCAGTTCCAGTTGTGTGACTGTGCCACATCTGTTCTGTTCCTCAGGCGCTCCTCGGGCAGCTTATCTTTGGGGACAGCCTTGTCGCTCTGTGGTGGGTCGGGGTCTCGCTCACACTCTCGGGTCTCCTGGTGCTACAACGCTCTTCCTCCACCAATACACACTCTGAGACCTCTAAAAAGGCTGAATGAGACAACGTGAGCTGAAGACACACGTCATGACGAGCAACAGCGGCTTTCGGAGATTTAAAGAGCGGTGACCAAAAGTAATCGAACTAGTTACGAGTGCTAAAAACAATTCAGCCAAAAATATTAAAGTCGCTAGCAAAAAAAGGAAGATGACAAAGCACAAAAAGTATAAAAGTTGGATTTAGAAACTTTGCTATGGTTTAAAACCAGCAAATGATTTACCTGCAAGCTAATTGCTTATAGCTCCATTAATTGCTCTTGGTTTATTCGTGATATGATGATTTATATGCATAAAACTCAGTGAAATTGCTGATATTGTTAGCAAAGAATGACATTTTTTGCATGTATCCTACCTGTTAGCTTTTCACATTGGTATCGCGGCTTGTTACCGTGACGAGCAACCTGAAAACTAGCCATGTGCTATTAATAGGTTATAAAAGATGTCACCATATTTAGCACAGGGCAGTGTTTTTTTAAACATAATCACAAGTCCAGAAATGGCTGCATAGTGACATATGGAACAATTATTTATTATTTAGAACACTGTTAACGACGCATCGTCCATGTCCTTCTCGGAGAAGCTACTATATTCGTGTTGAAGGACATGGTGGAGAGAACGGCCTTTTGAGTTTGTGAACAGGAATCACAGGAAGATCCCTGGCTTATGGATCCTTGGGATCATTTTAGAAGATGTAACAGGAACATGTCCTGAACTCAACAATAACACATCCTTCCACATTTTTTTATTCACCATTATAACCACCTCATTGTAGAGTGACTCCATGATAACGTGACGGGAGCTTGCATGAGTATTGGGTCATACCAAAGACTTAAATACTTGACCTGCTTTTAAACAGCCTGAAGATTAATGGCACAAATCAAGAAAGAAAGGAAGAAGAAGAACCAGATAACACTACGTTCACAGTACGTTCACTTGTGGGCTTAGCGTAGACTGCTCAGCGTTTTCGTATTATTGCCAAATAGAACCCGCAGTAGCTTTAGTGTAGCTAAACAAAAGCTATTTAAACATGAATTAAATACGCTTTGTGTTGGTATTTATACTGTACTAGCCATCTACCCTCACAGGTAGCACTAATAATCTCTGCTGCTTCCTTCCAAACTTTAGTTTTCTTCATAATGTCTTGAAACACATTTAAAGAGAGGCTGTATATGGCAGGACAAGACGACCTTTTTTTCCATCAGTTTTGCTATAAAAGGAAATGAATTGCAGACAGGAACTGAAGTCGTGAGCAGGAAACGTAAGAAGTGTTGAACGACATGCACCACAGGATCGGTCCTGGGAGTGTTTGCGTTGCTGCTGAAAGCACGGCTCTCACGCACAGACGAGGGAGACGAACAGTTGCCTGCTGGTTAGTTTTGTGCTACTTTGAACTCGGGGTAAGAGAGAAGAATTGAAGCTGTTGATTGGTCAGCTGCTGTAGCGCCCATTGTGACCTCATCAGCTCAAACTGAAGGTTTCACACTGCAAATTAGGAATCATTTAAATAATATAAAGCGTGTTAAACATAAACAGCATTTGGAATGAATATTTAGATATTTAATCAGTCCAGGTTGGCTTTTAATGATGGAATCATGAATCAGTTCCTTTTTCCATAATGCGTTCTGTCGTTTTCCAGTGAAACAGGTTCAGCATTTGCACTCTGTGGTGATTCTTGGTTGGGTAAGAGGAGATGAATCTGTCCATGATTTTATGATATTATTTTCTCCACCCACATGTGCATGACGTCGTTATGCTGAGATCCGTTACACCTCCTCTGTGCCTCTGCCCGTATCCACTTTAGGTAATTGTGACCTACAAACAGCTATAGAGAATTTAGATGCCTTTTTGCCAGCTGTGTAATAATAGAGCAGAGTAGCATGTGATGAACGCTGAGCCTCATCATCTCTTCCACAAACTCATCACTGTTATCCGCAGCAATGATGCAATAACAATGAGCACAACATCAAGCTGGATCTCTGAACAAAGCCGTTTCACATTGTGTGTCTTCTGTCACTGATGTATGATGTGCTTTCGATAGAAACATAAAACCCTGACGTGCTTTCAGGAATGTAGTGACAAAGTGCACAATATTTAATTAAACAGCAAATCCAGAACTTCCAAAACCTTCTTTCATTCACATAGCGTACACATATATATATATATATATATATAACACAAGTCAGTACTTTGAGAACCACTATAAAACATAAGCATGACCGTTGCCTTGATTAGCATAGTCAAATAGCCAAAATCGCTGACTGCGATCGCAAACCGCTAACAACAAAAAGCAGATGGAAAGGAAGGCGCATGCTATGCTAACCGCTCAGATTCTACCTACAAGCTACTAAAAGTGCTGAATGCGGAGTTTGTAAACTTCAGATATAATTGCTAATGTAATTATCAGTGAACTGCCGATAGCAAGGCCATCCAGGATTAGCATATTAGCAACTGATTTTTTATGCTGTGCTAACTTACCATTTAATGTATGTTTAACGACAGGGCATGAATACTTACAGATAAAAAATAGCGTTTTTCAGTAGAGTACAATGAGTAGTAAGTAAACATAATTAAACATTCTGCAAAAACGGCTCACAGATGACAAGGAAGGGAAAAACATCCATGCTAACAGGAAGGATTAGCATCATAGCGTTGTAGTTTTCCTTTGGTCAACTCTGTCTTTGCAGGTATAGACTACATCATGCTAATAAGATGATAAGAGACTAAGAAGACTAATAACTTGCATTTGTACAAACATTAATTAAATTAGTAATATGTATAATTTGCAAAAAGTTGATGTATTTAAAAGGATTCAGT
Organism: Notoglanidium maculatum; assembly: GCA_030068355.1. Classification (NCBI taxonomy): domain Eukaryota; kingdom Metazoa; phylum Chordata; class Actinopteri; order Siluriformes; family Auchenoglanididae; genus Notoglanidium; species Notoglanidium maculatum. Next base: position 410,118 of record JAQQZX010000012.1, read on the forward strand.
CAAAATGCTAACAGATAAATAATCAATTTGTTTAGGCCCTGCTGGGTAACTGCTACATGCCAGTTAGCTTCCATGTTAGCACTGCTGCGATTCCCGTAATGGTTGCGGGACGGAACGTCAACGTTTGATTTTCCCACGTGTCCAGGCAGCGACTTGCTAGCGGTGAATGGTAGCCAAAGCAAAACTATGCTAACTGCTAGATTAGTGTGTAAACTGGTCATTTCATGCTTTTTCTTCTCTCCAGCTCTTATCATCTATGTAGCAAAACTCAAACAAAATGAAACCTGCATTTACACTCGCTGTGAATCTCCAGTGCTTCCTACGTCCAGTTTATTGGAATTCTCAAAGGAGAATAAAGGACCGAAACAGACTGGGAAATCCATGCTGGATGGCTTTTTTAAAAATCACCAAATCCAAAGTCATGTGTATGTTTGTAATTTTCTGTGCAAGTCCCTGGCAATGTGAGTTATTTCTATTAATATCACGTCAATCTGAGATGCTGATGCTTGTTATTTCTGTTGTTTTTCACTGTCTTGAGCTAAAATTACGAACAGGAAACATCGGCAGCTGCAGGGACGGCTAATGTTACAGGGAAAAAATCAGCAGTTACCGAAGTTCATTTTGCAGCGGTATAGCATATAAAGGTTTATTGTCAAATACTGCTAATGCTATAAGTATGTGATAAAAAGATATATAATGAGTAGAATAGCTAAGAACCCTAATGTAGTAGAAATGAGCACTTAGCATGAGGCTTATTCGTGTTTATGCAGTGACTTGACAAACAGTTTAATGTGTCTGGTTTTTATACTGATATTGAGCTAAGCGTTTAAATTAGGCATGTGCTGGTTATACAATATATTGCAATTTTCAATATATTAGAGAAATTTTATTGGATGTATAAAATGTTGGATTCCATTTGATAGGAGTCTAAGCTAGGTAGCTAAGGTAAAGGACCTGACAGACAGCATACAGCCTTCTCTGAAAAGAGTGGAACGGCAAGGCCCAAACTTTTCTTTTTGCTGCCATACAGAAGACAGTTATTTTTGAGCTCAGAAGATGAATATGAGATGATGGATCATAATTTCAGCTTTAATTTCCTGATATTTCTGTCTAGATGTGATAAATCTACATGTTACATGATGATGCATCTTAATGTTGGACCACTGATTGGATGGTCATAAGTTCACATCCCGGCGCTGCCAAGCTGCCACTGCTGGGCCCTTGAGCGAGACCCTTAACCTTCAACTACTCAGTTATATAAATGAGACAAATGAAAGTCACACAGAAGTAAGTAAGAAGAGTAAGCAAGAAAGTAAGTAGAACATGGCACTTTGGTGGAAGACCACCCAAATTTCAAGGGATCAAAAGTATAGAAACAGATAGTCTTGTATTTGATTGCATATCCCTTAACTGCATCAGCCGACTCACATCACCAAACTGCTGCATTCTTAATTTATGATGTTTATCCTTGCTTGTTTCGTCGTTGTTTATTTCTCCCTTCAGTCTCCTCTTCAGGAGGTGAAGTTGTGTTCAGGCCTGCTGATTGACTTGGCCAGTCTTTGGCCTTTGTTGTGTTGGCCGTGTGTTTTGGCTCATTGTCTTGCTGCATGATGCATTTCTCTGTTGGCAGACAGAATGTTTCTGTAGACTTCTGAATTCCTTCCGCTGCTACCAACATGAGTTCCATCATCAATAAAGATTAGTGAGAACGTTCCAGAAGCAGCCATGCAAGCCAAACCATGACTCTAGCGCCACTGTGCTTCACCCATGAGCTCATATGTTCTGGATCACAAGCGGATGTCTTTCTCCACAGTTTGGCCTTTCCATCACTTTGGAAAACGGTTAATCTTGGTTCCAGAACTTTCGCGGCTCATCTCTGTATTCCTTTGTGAATTCCTATCTGGTCTTCTGATTCATATTACTGATGATTTGGTAGTTTGTCTTGTGGTCCTGTGTTACCTCTATATTTCTGCTCTTCAGGTATTCTCTGAACGATGGGTTGACACCTTCACCCCTGCCCTGTGGAGGTTGTTGATTGGTTATTTTTAGTTTTTCTTCAAAACTTTCATCCACTGTTGTTTTCAACTGTTGGCCGAACAGTTTGGTGTCTGGTTGTTAGTACACCAGTGGTTTCTTACTCTTTAAGGATGATCCATATTGGCTATGCCCAGTTCTTGTGCAATGGCTCTAGTGGAATTTCCTTCTTTTTTCAATTTCAAAACAGCTTGCTTTTCCTCCTATAGATAGCGCTCTGGTCTTCGCATTTGCGTTATCCTTTTTAATAACAAATGCAGCGTTCAAAAGTGAAACCCTGGGCGCAAACCAGAGCTATTAACTGTTTAAACAATAAATCTAACGGGGCACACCTGGGAAACCTATAACACCTGTCAGTCAAGTGTTCCAGTAAATTTGATCATGTAACATATGGGTGGGTCCAAACAGAAGGTGCCATGTTCTAAGCTGTACAACAAATCTAATAAATCCAAATAATCAGGAACTGAAATCTGAGACTCTGATCCATCATCTCATTAATCTTTTAATCTCAAACCTAAATGTATTCAGTGCACAGCAAAAGCAGAATTGGCCTTGCTGTTCCAATACTTTTGGAGGAGACTGTATTTACCTTGCTGGCTATGTAATTTAGCTTAGTCTTTGATACAGGAGGAAACTTGGTTTAAAAAGCTAATTCAGTGGAAGAATGTATTATCAGGACATGCCTATTTGCTACATATCGCGTGTACATGATGAACTAACCTTCTTCTGTAAATGCATGGAATATATGTATAAAAGAATAAAAACAAAACAATGTTTGGCAAACATCTCTGCGTGTGAGAGCGGTGCTGTTACTGCTGGACAAATAAAAGGAGTTAATAGCGTATATACAGTGTAACAGGATGGTGTGATGAACTGTGACTGTTACCACTGCAAAGTTGATTATTTTCCTATAACTGCACATTCTAAACTAATTTATTCCTCTTACAGCACAGCAATTTATCAATTATTTTTTGTTTAATAAAGAACAGTCTACAGTCTATATCTCTATTTGCCGAGTATTGTGGAGCCTCTTAAAAACAAGCTGGTTCCTGTTGTCACCTTCATTATAGCGGCCATAAACCTCAATGCAGTCAATTCCTGTCCTGAAGATGTCAGAAAATGCAAAGCTTTACTGTATTCTGACCTTTACAAAGTGCAGAAACTGAAGACCCCTTCAATAAAAGTTACATAAACATCCTGCAGTAAGCCTCAATGACTGCATGTTTAAATTCGTCTGTGTGGGGTCTCTGCTGCACGAGTCCCTGTGAGTGCGCGGTTACTACAGAAGTGATAACGTGTTAGGACGAGTGCATTAATATAAACCAGTAATTTGCAGCTACACTGCTGTCAGAGTTTCTGTTATAGAAAATTATACAACACCTTATGAAAAAGCAGAAACCAGAATTCAACAGAGCTGTGGTGTGATCCATGAAGAATGAACCCTGAGTGAGTGTGACATCTGAATATAAAGAACATTAAAATTTATTGCATTTACCATAAAACACTGGAGAAGACAAAGAAATCGCTCAAAAGAAAGATACTGACTACAGACAACCTTTTCATTCTCACATTATAAGACCCGAAGACACAGACTGAGAAACAAGTACCCAAAAAGTCCAAGGGGCGGAGTCAGACCTGGTCTATTGTCAAAGTGTGTGTTGTGCACCAGAAGTGGTCCAATCGTAAGCAGCCGTATTTAAGGAATCTTTGCCAAAAATGGTTTAAATGTTAAGCACTACATTTAAAGATAGCAGGAACCCTCTCTGAAAACACAAACTATAAACAAAAACTCAAAAAAGAACTTGCGTACATCTCTGTAGAACACACTTTACCACCAGGCACAGAATGATTTGAGACAGGCATAAGACATTAAATAAAGAACCAGTAAACAAAGAAATGAGGGGCTCCTGAGTTCACAACAGAAAAGCGTTGAGTATTGTTGGGATGGATCGATCTGGGGAAAAAACCTCTGTGCTTTCCAGGGGGAGGGATGCCGTATCCTCTCCATCCAATGCCAACCAACATAAAGTGGAAATTAAGTAAATGCCCCGCCACCCAGTCATTTAAGTAACAATGTGATAATATTGAACCAATTGCAAACAGAGAGACATCACAGATCCGAATAAATCGTGATGTTTTTTGTAATCGAACCACTGGCATTCTTGCTCTAAAGATGGCCTCTTTAGAGCCGAGCCTCAGTTTTAGACTAAAATGTGACTACATTTCTCGGTCTTTATCATAACGCATGGCTGTGTTCTGGCGCAGTCATTTCACAGTGGTGATGAATGTTTTCTGGGCAACATTCGTTTACTAGCTGGCTTGTGATTTGATGAAAAGGTTTGACTCTGTGGATTCACTCCGAAAGCATATAATTAAAAGCCAAAGAAAAAATGTGTTTTGATTCTGATCCCATATCACAAACACAGGCATATACTTGTTCCTATGGGGCAAGATTGTGAACTAGTTCTGATTCTGATGGTCATCCACCTCATATTCAGTAAACTGGACCAGACTGAGCTCTATTAACAGGATTAGCTGCTGCTTCTGATTGGGCAGAAGATACACTATATGGACAAAAATATTAGGACGCCTGACCTTTACACTAACAGGGACTTTAATGATATTGCATTCAAATACATAGGCTTTAATATGGAGTTGGTCCCCCTTTGCAGCTATAACAGCTTCCACTCTTCTTGGAAGGCTTTCCACAAGATGTCGGAGTTTCAGTGGGAATTTGTGCCATTCATTCTGTAGAGCATTTATGAGGTCAGGCACTGCTGTTGGATGAGAAGGCCTGGCTCGCAGTCTCCGTTCCAGTTCATCCCAAAGGTGTTGGATGGGTTGAGGTCAGGGCTCTGTGTGCACCAGTCAAGTTCTTCCACACCGAACTCATCCAACCACGTCTTTATGGAGCTTGCTTTGTGCACTGGGGCAGTCATGCTGGAGTAGAACAGGGCCTTCCACAAACTGTGTCCACAAAGTAGGAAGCATAACGCTGTACAAAATGGCTTGCTATGCTGAAGCACTAAGTTTGCCCTTCACTGGAAGTAAGGGTCCAAACCCTGAGAAACAGCCCCACACCATTACACCTCCTCCACCAAACCTCACAGGTGGCACAATGCAGTCAGGCAGGTAACGTTCTCCCGGCATCCGCCAAACCCAGACCCGCCCGTCTGACTGCCAAACAGAGAAGCGTGATCCATCACTCCATAGAACATGTTCCCACTGCTCCACAGCCCAGTGCTGGTGCTTTACACCACTCAGTTTTAGTGCGTACATTAATGCCAGTGGAAGTTTGGAACTCTTCAGCTCTGGAATCAGCAGAACGTTGGCGACCTTTACGCACCATGAACCTTAGTAGTCGCTGACCTGCTCTGTGACTTTAAGTGGTCTTCTGCTTTGCACAGTTGACTGTGGAATATCCAGCACGGAGGAAATTTCACAAACCGTCTTATTGCAAAGGAGGCGTCCTGTCACAGCACCACGCTTGAAGTCACCGAGTTCTTCAGAACGACCCATTTTGTTTCACAAATGTTTGTAAATGGAGACTGCATGGCTGGGTGCTTGATTTTATACACCTGTGGCAATGGGTCTGATTGGAACACCTGAATTCAATAATTAAGGGATGCGTCTCAATACCTTTGTCCATATAGTGTAAGATATGAAGAGAAAAATTTCCATCATGTAAACTGACCTGTATCCTGATTATAGGAGAAAAATGCTGCAGTTCTTTCCCAGACATCTGACATGTGTACCTCTCATGTAAACCTTCACTGGAGGAAATATTCTTCAAAACACTGTGCAAGGTCTATATTAATGTTTGGTAAAAAGCTAATCAACCTTTTTATAAAGCATTATTTGAAGATAAAGTCATAGGAAAAGTGAATTGTATGTCAGTGTATAACTAATCACACCTATTCCAGCGAGATGCTACATCCCATTTTAAAATCCATGATTGGATAACAGTAGAAAAAAAACAGAAATATATTTAAGGCGATCTCTCACTATTAAGAAATGTGAACCTTTTCCTCACTCACTTAACCTCATTTTAGGTGTTGTCTTGAGACTTGAGGCTAAAAAAAAATAAATGATCACAGTTCCTTCATGCTCATCTCCTAACAAATGTACACATGTGAAAAAAATACTTGTGGACATTTCCACTGATTCCACCTTCGAGCCTAAATAGCACATTACAGGTTGTCCAGTTTGTATGCAGCATGGTGGTAGAGGCTGGCTTGGCCTCAAACGACTAGCCAGGGTATTTACTAGAACACCATCCACTTTATAGATGCATGAACCATTTTATATATTTAAAAAAAAAAAAAAATCAAAAAGAAAAATGCACTTCTTGTACAGGACCAGAACATGCCCTGAATCGCACCATAAAAGATTAAGAAATCAAAAATAAGGCCATCTTAGTGCATTTCTTATGCACGATTAGGACACAGTCCAAGTCAGACGATGTACTGGAACAGGTCTGCTTTGCCGTGTTCAGGCATGGCGAGTGGATTAAACCATGCTATAGAGAACGGGTGGCCAAAGACCACCTTCAGGTTCATCCACTTGGACTTCTTGGCCCATCGTCTCTCTTCTTTCTTCAGCTGCTCTATACCCTACAACACAGGAACAGAACAGGAGCCATGGACCAGGAGGAACACAGTACTATATTTTAAGAATGACAGTACTACAAATGTTGATGTTTCCCTTGTGTTCTCCAGGAAGGACACATGAGAGTTGGCCTCAAGCAGTCTTATGAACAAGACAAACACGGACCATCAAACCATCTAAGCTGCCTTCTCAGGGGGTAGTTTGGTATCTGTACTACACGACATGGTATGCCAAGATACCGCTACATATGTGATGATTAATGATCAAAGCAGACTGCTCTGTGAAAATACCAAGAACAGGTATTACAGCAGCTTCCTATAATAGTCGTAAAACATCTTACACATAAAACTCCGCACAAGGAGTTATTCACTGTGTAGGTGAGAAAAAACATCTACAGCTGATGCTAGTTGGGTGAAAACAACAGTTCTTACACTGTTTATTGTTCTTCCCAATCAACTGATTTCAGTCATGACAACAAAGGATTGCTATTCAACAGAAGTGCTAATAAAAACCCACATGCCTACACTGTAACCCTACTCTAGTCATGCTAACTACCATAGCTAGATAATACATTTCATTTAAAATAAACCTGCTACCTTTCTGAAAAACAAGCCTAGTAGCCGAGTGCATACAAGTTTTTTTCTTACTACTATTTAACTCAGGAAAACTGAATAGTTAAATAACATCCTGTGATGTCCCTTACTAATTAATACTAATAGTATGGTACTCATTTTGGTATTAATGAGTACTGGAATGCTAAATGCTATAAATGTAATGGTACTCATGCTCAAGCTGAATTAAATATTTGAATGATTGTTTGAATAAAAAATTACCACTTTTCTATTTTTCTAAGGGTAAAAAAGTACACTAAAACACTAAAGTTGTCATACATAACAGACATGAATGAAGTGATGGGTCTCAACTCAGTGTTTTATTTCATCACCCTGCAGTGTACAAGCCACAGAATGAAACAAGAAAGGACAGGACAGGATATAACATCATACATGAAGGTGATATCATCAACAGTTAGGGATTAGGGTGCAACTCACAGTCTCGTCAGTGCAGATGGAGTGAACCTGGGTACCGAACATGACAGCGGTGAAGATGAAGAAGAGGAGTCCTTCGAAACACAGTAGGATCAACAGGATCACCGTGGTTGGGGGGGTAAAACTGCTGCATTCTGAGGAGGGACAGGAGAGAGGGGTAGCGGTATGTGGAGGACAGTGTAATGAAGGAACACAGGCATGGAGTGATAGAGGGAGTGGACAGGTGCAGGATGGGAGGATAAATGATGCAAGGTTTCGGCAATCAACAAGCAGTGGGACAAATAAAGGGATGTAGCAATGGAGGGAGAAAGGAGGGATGCAAAGACAGAGTGATACATGGATAGAGCAATTTAGGGATTGCAAGATGAGATAGAGGTGCAGTGATGGAGTGATCAGTGAAGAGAGGGAGCAATGCGATATGTAAGTTTACATGGAGGTAAAGATGGAGGGAGTTGCAGAGACAAAGAAGTGGAAGGATGCAAGGATGGAGTGATGGTGTTAGATGGATGGAATAAGAAATACAGGGATAGAAGAATGGCAGAATCCATGGATGGAAGGTTAGAGCAATAGAGGGATTGAGTATGGAGGAATGGAATGATGAAGGAATGGCAGAATCAAGGGATGAGGAATGGAGGGATCAATGGACGAAGCAACAACGGAATACAGGGATGGAGCAAGGACAGGATCCATGGGTGAATTATGGAACGATTGAATGACGAAGCAATGGCACAAAGGAGATTTGGAATCGTTAAGGGATGACACAATGGAGGGATGGTGATGATGGTAATAAAGGGATAGTGGACGTAGCAAAGAGGGAATACAAGGATGGCATGGTGAAGGCACAGATCAGTGATACAAAAATGGAGGAATGGGAGGTTGAAGGCATATTAGGACAAGGATGGAGCAATGGAGTAGGTTATAGTTAGCTTCAAACACAATTAGGCTAATTAAACAGCATGTGCTAATGCTAGTCTGATGAGATTGTCCATGCGTTATCCAAAAACACTACAAAGACGGCCGCCTCATGAAGGATCCTGAGGGTAATGATTAGTCGTCAAGGGATAAATCAGCACTGGCTAAAAACAGGACCCCTTATATTGAATGGGTTTAGCCGTGATCCTAGCACACTGCCCTCTGTTATTAATATATTGCAGTGTGTGAATTACTGCAGTACAACACTTGTTAGCGTAATACCTGACTAAGAATAATGACAATAACAGGCCAGGCAGTGAGTGCCTAATAAAAACATCAAGCTTCTTTTAACATTAAGGCATCAGTACACATAATGCAGAAGTGACCACGCCATCTTCTTGACCTTGAAAGCTCATATAGTCTCTGTGGATTCATTCTGGGCGTTGAGTACAAGTGCTCCAGTGCTGGAGGTGGCGCTAGCAAAAGTTAATGACACGTTTCACAAACACCAGGAGAAGCAGATAAAGGGTTCAGGATGAGTTTAGCATTTTTTTGGTACTATAGTTATATAATTATATAGTGTCTATACTGGTATTATTGAGAGGCATCATGTTGTTCTTACTTGCCCAGTCCTGCTCAAAGCAATAGATGAAATGGAGCCCCGCCATGATGAGAGCGTGGAGCGATATCAGAGCAATGTACATCTACAAAACACACACGAAATGATAACCAACATGCTACTTCTAAACAAAAGGTTTATAGTCTAGAAGTGACAAATATAACAATACAGGTTTGTTTGATCTGCATCGGCTAAGCAGGGAAAATGATACAAGCATTTTCTTAAAGCAGACATATTACATCTCACAGCAATGAATAGGATTTTGAGTAATTAGCTCATTTTAACATTTACAATTAAGAGGATCCAAAAGTTGTCCAGAGGTTGTGAGAATCGGTTATAAAAGGCAAGTGGTGGACATTCAAGTTATGAGATAATACTTACAACACACTCATAAAAAAGAAATTCTGATATAATTTAAATTTTTCCACTGTTATTGTCCTAACATAATTAATTTGATCACTTTTAAGACCTTGACTGGTGTTTCAAATGAATCGCAACTTGGCTGTCTCATCTTGGAACTTGACTCAGGACCTGTCTTTAAGTGGAACTTGAACTGGGACTTGACTGTCTTAACTTCTAACATGACTTAGAATTTGGAACTGCCTTTACTTGTAACTTGACCTGGAACCTGTCAATATTTACTTGGAACTTCATCTGGGTCTAAGGACCTGACTGTCTTCAATTGGAATTTCAACTGGGACTCAGAACCTGTATGTCTTTTCTTAGGACTTGACTCTGTCTTTCTTTACTTGGCACTTGACAGTCTTTACTCGAGCCTCGACTCGA
>JAQQZX010000012.1:448332-462672 GCA_030068355.1 Notoglanidium maculatum
CACACACGCGCACGCACACACGCGCACGCACACACACACGCGCACGCACGCACACACACACGCGCACGCACACACACACACACGCGCACGCACACACACGCGCACGCACACACGCGCACGCACACACACACGCGCACGCACGCACACACACACGCGCACGCACACACACGCGCACGCACACACGCGCACGCACACACACACACGCACGCACGCACACACACACGCGCACGCACACACACACAGAGATAATGGCATTACTACGGATTCCCTTAGCCCCGCCTCCTCCACATCTCTATTGGCCTGTACAGAAAGCCTCACCCCTCTGCTCTCAGGCTCGGTTCTCTGTCCTTGAGGTCGAGGTGGAGTTTTTAATCTGTAACACACACACTTGATAAAGTTAGCGTTCAGCACAGCGTATTGCTAGCAGTGTAAGTGCTCCAGATCAGCGCACGCGCGCCGGCCGTACCTGGGGTCTTCCTGGCTGGTGCTGCCGCGGCCGTACAGAGGAATGACTTTGTCTCTGCTGATTCCTGCTTTGCACACAGGACACTGCTGCCTGCTGGGCCTCGTCTCCAACCACTGACAAGGAAGCGGAGAGTTCAACGAAACCAGACAGCGCAAAAAGCTGATCAGTGCCTTCAGAGTCATAACTGCACCACCCGTACTGCTCCGACTCTTATTACATAACGTCCTTAGCTCTCACTAAAACTAACGGCATTAGGGCTAATATTGGGTATGATGTTCACTCACCATGCTAGCTTGGTACGTAGCTAGCTAAATGTTTTCCTTCAAGTCCATTGGATTCTAACTGTATGAGCACACTATCATTAATTGAGCTAGCCAGCTACCTGAGCACAGCAGTGCACTGATGTTAATGTTAATGCTGCTTCACTAGCAGGGTTTATGTTAGGTAAACTGTTATACTGTGCAGTCTGTGATTAGCAGATCAGGCTAAACGCAAGCTCCCTCACGTGGAATCAAAGACTTGTTCGACAGGCACTGCTACCGATGTTAAGGTTCCACACTTACCTGCATACGGATTATTACAATGCTAACTTAGCAGCTACAAGCTACCCTTACTAGCTGTGCAAAACCAAACCATTTTATTCTGGCGCACTGTTCCTCTGAGGAGAACAGATCATGCTGACAGATCAGTGGTTTGAAACTTTAAGCAGTTTGCTTACCTGATGGAGACACGGCCAGCTGTAGAGACACAGACACAGAGGGACAGTGTTAATGACATCAGTGTGAACCCACAGACAGCACCACATTTACATTCAGGCACACCTGGACTCCAACCTGACTTCCATTAGCTGGACACGGATGCGTCTTTACTACTCTATAGACAGAACATAAGATATACTGCTCACGCACTGCAAAGATCATTTTCCCCTTCAGATTGAATAATCAGGGTATACCACCACAGTGCTCACGGCAAGCTCTGCTCTAGCTCTAGCACGTCCATCACAGGCCTACCCAGACCTTTACGGCCTGTTGCCATGACGACCCCCAACAGGTAAAGCCACAGGAAAATGAATGATGAGCGCTACAGTTTACAGGAAGTAAGAATGCGCCAGGAGTCCGTGTTTAGTAAACACAGCATGGCTTGGCGTGTTTGCTGTGAGGGTCAATATTTACATCAGGGTTTTATTTTAATGTCACAGGGGTCAGGAAGCTGAATGCGCTTCCATTTCCATACCAATTTTCATCAGCTATGCTATATGAATTAACCACCACTTTGAAATCAATGTTGTATATGACCGGATAAGAAGAAACCATGGTTATAGGTTTTTCTTGTGTCAAACAGCAAACAGGAAGTAACTGCCGGTAGGAAACGCTGGTGGAATGTCTCCAACAGGATTGGTCAGAATTCCTTAATTCTCCTTAATGCATCATTGCCCATTCATACAGAATTGGGAAAATCGAAAGTCACATTATGATGAATTCCAGCTCAGGGAAAATAAACTACTTAACCTGGTTCCGTTGCCAAAAAAAATGGAGTTAAAAACAAACCCTGCAGAAAAATGACTCGAGCATGTAATTAGTGTTGCGCTGCAGCGAGAGTAACCCTAATCCTGCTCTAATCTCCACCTAACCCCGCCGACACCTTCACTAACACCTCCAACACCAGTGGGACGAGAGCGGAGGATCATCCGCAGCTCCGACTCCTCCGTTTCTACCTGCAGGTTCCTCCAGCTGAGCATCAGCCATGTTTACGACACTAATCCCAAACCCTGCTCAGCGCCTACAGGGTGGAGATCAAAGCAACAGCAGCAGCAGCAGGACCAACACACTCTCTGGGGTATTTGCTGTTTTCCTGCCTGCTGGACACGCAGGTTCAGCATCCAGAAGAACAGAACCCTCCTCACGTGTCTGTTTGGTTTCAGGACCGCGGCGAGTGCCATGCCCGAGACTTCATTTTCATTCCGTCATATTTCCATCAGCGATCAGCTAAACTCCGAATACGTCATGGCGCTGAGTTGTAGATTTTGTCAGCGCTGCCCATCCACACACAGTAATGGACGACTTGGTTAAGAACCAACGACATTCATCAGAATGTTCTGTAGAAGATCCAAACCATCAGGGCATGAACAGGAGGGATTGGGAAAGCAAACACTCTTTAATTATCACCACTATGAAAGTTACTTGCAGTGTTAGATTTCACACTTCTAAAATGTTTCTTGGATTAAATTTTCAGCCTTTTGTCCATTTCAGCGAGATTTCACTGCATTCGTCTCCGTGTAGCCTGACAGAAGGAGAGGAAGAGTCGTGCATCTTTACAGCAACGAAATCGAGCTGAGAGCCCCGTCAGAAACATTACTGATGTAAGACGGAGGGGAAAGGGGCGGGGCTTCCAGGAGTTAAACGCACCTACACAACTGTCAATCACTCCAGATGTTTACTGGCATTTCTAAATACAACATTTCTGAATGCGGCGCTCCAACACCTCTCTCTCTGTGTGTGTGTGTGTGTGTGTGTGTGTGTGTGTGTGTGTGTGTGAGAGAGGGGTTCAGTCAGTGCGGGACCCATCACAGGTAGGTGTGGAACACAAACCGTGATCATAAAGGTGAGGGTTCAGGTCCTGAGAGAGAACACACAGCTGTGTGCGCAGAAACATCTGGAAAAATGCACTCAGAGCAATGAAGTTAAATATAATAAGCACGCGCCCGGGGGCCGCAGCACACACTATAAAGAGTGCACTTATGTAAGGGGTAGAGATGATTTTAAATTGTCTTAGATAACTGACTTCATATTAGATAACACCAGTTTGATAAGTTATATTAGTTATATTATATTATATTATTAGTTAATAGTTATATATTTAGTTATATAACTTAATAATATAATAGTTATTATATTATATCATGTCATATCATATCAGGCCACGTGTTAGTGCAGAAATGATCAGCGTTACTCTCCAGTCCCTGAGGATTAGCAGCACGCTAGCTGTTTGCACAGAATAAAGATGTCTCCGTACCAGAAAAGGTGTCCACACAGACTGATGACGGCGTCCCTGGCGGTGTCCAGGCAGATATTACACTCGAAAGTAGCCCTGTCCCGCTGCTCCCGCTGCTCCCGCTCGCCCTCCCCGCCGCTGCCCCCGGCCCGCCCGCCGTCCCGGTCACTGCTGCTCTCCCCGCCCGGGAATCCGCCTCTGCTCGCCGGCGCGCCGTCACTCGAGGACCGAGGATCCGCGGCCTCCATGATTCTTCTATTTACTTTTCAGCAACGCTTGTCCGCGAGCGAGCTTTGGAATCTTCACAGCTGCGTTGCGTCACCTGACCTGACAGTGACCTAACATCCGCTTCCGGTCCTGGAAAGGAAACGGCGCAAATGGCGGATTTGTTGTTGTTGTGGTTTTTTTGTAAACAACTTTTTTTTCTGCTTAAACACAAAGAAACAAAGATTCCAGGGGATTCACTTAGAAAGAAAATAGAATTTCTCCAGAAAAATCCCAAACAAGTAACATAAATATAAACACGGGAGTTTGGAGAGCTTGCTTATTAGTGTGTTCAGACACTGATTTCTTTCAAGAATATAAAGAAAAGTGGCCTCCGACCCGATAACTTACATTTATGAACATTAAATTATGCAGTAAACTGATAAGGTTAATAACATATTGATTTTCTTTGTCAGAAATTAATCAGTAAACCAAACAGCATATGTTCAAAACTCAGGGACTCTTCTGTGTATAAGGGTACAAACATCTTAAAGGTCCACTGTGTATAATTTAGAAGGATTTAGTGGCAGAAACAGAGTATAATATTTATCAGTATGTTGTCATTAGTGTATAATTACCTGTAACTATTGTTAAGTTTGGATTCAGGTTCAATCTCTATCAGACCCTGCAACCGTGTCTCGCTCCCCTTCTTCAGTGTGTCGAGCTCGGAGACGCGAGTAAAACACAAGGTCATGTGTAAGACTCAGTCTGATTTAATGGAGAAAGTCTAGGAGTTCTTATACACAAGGTCTCAAGGAACCAGATAACAAGAGAAACACTGTATCTAAACAAAACAAAGGACTCCTGTGTGAGGAGTATGATACAAAATGAAAGGAAAGTGAATCACGTTCTCTAAGATAACAACAAATGGTCATGTCATAAAGGCCTAGATTCTCACAGGAAAGAGCAAGGACAGAGGAAAGAGACTAAAAAAGGACAGTAATCAAATTAAACAAACACGGACAAGATTTTCAATCTAACTATGAATTGTGTTCTCGCTTGAACGAGCCCTTTATACCTACATAGGGAGCGGGTCCACCTCTACGGAGCCGTCATGTCGCGCCGTTACAGTGGCCCAGAACGGACAAACCTCTAGAGAGCGCCTTCCACGTTTCACGTTTTACAAGCGGCAGCGTGAATCCAGAAGGAAGCACCGGGAGGACGACAAAGAAGAAGAAATGAAGACGAGGAAGAAGAGAGAAGAGGGATCAGTGTTTGCTGGATCTGGAGTTTGAGAACCAAATGTAAAAAATTTAAGGATCATACTTATTTAGCACAGAAAAAGCAAGAGAGTGTGAATGTAAGTACTTGGAAGTACGCTACGGCACCTGGCGGCCACCGCACGCTCTAATACACACCTGTAGAGGGAGGGGTAAGAGAGGGGGGGGTAAGAGAGGGGGGTCAGGGGGCAGAATCACACACAGTGGACTGTTAATAGTCCTTAATAAGTGAAAAGGATTCTCTTGAGAGGATTCATAAAAAGACAGTTTTTATGGAGGGATAAAGTTTGTATAAGTTTAAAAGACACTTCCTTCACTTTGTCACAATAAAATAATTTAGAGGGTAAATTTGAAATCTTCATCCAATTTTAATTCCATATTCCAGATTATTCTAGTAAGCCACTACATATGGAACAGATATCATGTGTAAACACTGCACGGCCGACATGGACCCAAGTGCCAAACCCAAGTTAAATATTAAAATATCATTAAAATCTCAGTTATTAAAAACTATGAAAAACTAGAAAGGAGGCACTCACGGTTTAAAAACTGTTAAATCCACACTAGTAAGTTTGTAATGTTTAACAGTTGACATTTCATCTTAGGAAAATGTCTGACAATGACCTAGAACAGGTAATATTTTTTCTCAAATGGGGCTGATTTCTCACATGAAAATGCTAGATATGGCAACATTTCATGAAATCCATTGTATTTATTTCTAACTGTTAAGCAGAGATAAAAATATGGTCTCAGCTTGATGGTCAATTCATTCAGGTTACAAAATGTGTCCGTGTAAGTCAGGTCAGTAACGGGTGTCTGTGAATATCTGCTCATCCAGCACTCAGTGGATTTACCCTCATCAGCACCCTGGATGGGATCAGCCCTTCACAGATAATCACACTTTAACATAAACATAAAGGGTAGGAATTAAATTTGTTGTTTACTTCTTTAGCTTTTTAGCCAGAAATGTAAATCCCAAACACAATCAAAGTGCAAAATCTGGGTGCATTTCATTTGGGCTTCAGCATAAAACTGAGTGACTGACATGAGATATAACTGGCACTGACTAGAAGAACCTCTCAATGTTTTAACCACAAATGGTAAATGGATGAAGAAATAAAATAGTTAAGAAAATAAAACTCAAAAGTTAAAAAAAAAAACCCAACAACTCAATTGACACAAAAAGTTGTGGTCAGAGACGACCAAAAAGCAAACTTTATTTAGGAAATACTGCAGGCAAATAAGAGCAAAACCAGAGAGTAACTGACTATCTTGATTCCCTCGTCACACAGGGTTGTGGTTCTGCTGCAAAATAAATACTGTCTCGTCTCTGAATAACAGCATTCCAAAATATCGATATTTAATGATTCTGACAGTGTTAAACCATGTAAATCTTATTTTCATCATAAAATAAAAACAACTATACAACAAAAAGTCAGAAATATAAACATTCTGTTCATACATTGTTACTTAGCAAATAATATCTACTTATTCAAACACACTCATAATGAAATAAACACTGTAAGCAATGTGTTTTGACCAACTTTCATGATGAAACAGTGGAAAAGGACTGAGATCAGCTAAACTGTGAGATTAAACGATCTGTAACTGTTATAATGATGTGACCTGAAATGACTTTGCAAAATAAAAGTCTATAATATAAAAACACTCCAAAAGCAAATCTACTTCAAGCTGATTATCCCTGGCCGGTGTAATACACTCTGATCCAGGTCATGTTCATAATAATCAAATAAGACTAAACTTTCAGACGTAACATTTCTTAAAAACCTTCTTGTGAATAGAAAAGTGGCTAAAACACTGAAAGTTAGCAATGCTCAAGCTAAGTGCCAAGCTGGTTAAAGTCCTAACATGAATTTGGCATTTCAGCTCACTGCCTTGTGATGTGGTAAATCCCCATGTTGCTCTACGCGCTGTGAGCTGACCGCTACGAGACAACAGGAAACACTTCTAATGACCAAGACGTTTTGAAACTTCGGTATCATTATTTACATAAATAACCAGAGGTCGGTATTCAGCTTCCATAACCGGTACATCTGTCAATCACCTCCAGGTTTGAGATCCTGGTCTTCATGCTGATGTAAAGAAAAAGAAAAACATTACTAATACTACTAATAATAAATGAATTAGAAATGTTATTGTTGACATGGTGAGGTTTTCTGTAAGGAGATGTTTAACATTTCTAAAGGAGTCTCCAGTGTGAGCGCTGTGTAACAGGCAGAGGTAACACATCTTCAGCACAGAGGAGTTTACACTGCTTTGTGGTGTCTCAGCAACATGACAAGCTGTGCTTTCTTCTATAATTATCCTAAAAACACAAAAAAGATGAGTCGGCATGGAACCTTAGTGCTACTGAGAAACTGCAAAGAGCGCCTCCTCTGTGCGGGAGCTGTAACATTCTAACATTAATCCTTTAAAACAGGGGATTGGTACCGCAGTTATTACCGTTTGCAGTCACAGTCATGTATCCATTCGTGTGTCCATCATCTGCAAGTTCATACAGGAGAACACAAGTAATGTAAAAATATTGAAACTTTTGAAAACGTCAAATACAATCCAAACATTTCTGTACACAACCCCGAACATTCAGAGTCTCTAAATCGTGTCCCTTTATGTATAATACCATGCCCTGCACGTCATGACATCATTCTGTGTCAGAAGAAGTGTTGGTTCTCATGCCTAGTTCCTCCTCACCAACTGGAACCTTTTCTACAGACATAATCATTATAAACTTCAAACACATTTCATACTTACCTTTAGCAGCTTGACTATATTCCACATGTCCATTGCTGGCTGGCTGCCCATTGCTTCTTCCGTTCAGGCAACCTGAAGAGATTAAAGTATGAGAGTAAGACAAGAGATGAGAGAAACTTATTAAAGTAAAATTATTAATCCCAGGTGAGATATTCCAGTGTTACAGCAGCAGACAAAGAGACGTTAGACAGTATAAGAGAAGTCATTAAAACAGCAAAAGGGTATTAATCTATATCTATACTAGATCGAAATCTATACAGTACGTAATATATATACATATATGATGCATATAAGAATTCACCCAATTCACAGTTCATGATTCGATTTTGCCACGATATTAAGTTACAAGAAAATTTTATTACCAAACAAAAAAATCTAACATTTATTTTCCTAGGGTTCTCTCTATTTTTTTTCTTGATTATGTGAACTTAAATAAATAAAAAAGAAAAAATTATTGCTACATAAAAAAAATCCTTTTATTTCATTTCCTTAACAACCAATATTATTTACAAACATTTGTAAAAGGTTGGAGTAAAATACCATAGCCTATTAACTAAAAAAATGAAAAAAGTTAATAACAGGCTTTTATTAATCATTCTGAAGCTTCGTGAACGATGTTGTCTTAACAAGACTTGAGACAACAGCTCCCTCCATCTGCTTCTCTTTTCTTTAGCTTTCAGCAGTCTGTAATAAGAGCGCTCTGATTTCTTCTTGAATCTGCTTGGAAAGTCAGTCACACAAAAGCTCTTTCCCATTTTAGAGCTGATGTTTGTGTGTTTTGTGTTAAGGCCAATCTGTACTTCTATGTCAAACCTACAGCGTACCATACCAGCCTGACGTTCACCTGTTATAAATTTTTATAACAGAGAAATACATTATTTTAGAACTGGTGCCTATTTTTGCTCTCTCACACGTGTGCACATAGGCATATTTATGAATAAAATTTTTTTTGTTGTTGTAGATTTTGAAAATGACTTTTTTCGTCTTAAAAACATATTAAAAAGTCATTGAGGATTTTCAGGCCACTCGTATTGAATACAGATGAGTTAAAACAGTTCACCTGGTTTATAATTAATCACTCGAGGATTCTTTTTCTCTGGCAAATTTGTTTCAAAGCATTTTGTTATTTTCTGTTTATTATTACTACAGCAAAACACAGATGTTGCATTGCTCATACGACAACGCCTCCTAGAGGGGAAGTGCATCTTACATACAAGTATAAATGCTTCACCCTACATGACCGTTAACGCAATCGGTTTGATGCAGAAGCATAAATCGACCTTTACTTCTGCCTATGGTGACATCATGTGTATTCCCGGTATTGTATGTTACTGAGCCTCTGCTGTCTAAACAATGCAATTACTGCTACAAAGAATGATTATGCACAGTAAAAAATTTTTATTCTATAAATACAATTATATACACATACATACATACACACATATATTACATATACACACCACCAGGTCCTGGTTCATGAAGAAGTACAACAAGATGTCCATAAGCGAGGCTCTAGAGACTGCCAAACAAAGACTCACAGCTCTGGCGACAAGACTGAAACGATACACCCGGGAAGCAGAACCAAAAGAATAAATGTATTCGCAATTGCAAGGGAACAACAGCAGAGGAAGATCCAGAGCTAAGACTGAGAAATACTGGAAGGGACATATGGGAGAAGTCATCACATAACACCAATGCCAAGTGGCTGGAGGACCTAAGAGCAGACCACAGCGATCTCTCAGAACTAGAATCAGTCACCATCACCAAGGCTGATGTCCAGCAATGAGTCAAGCATGAAGAACTGGGCAGCACTTGGACCTGACATGATACACAGCTACTGGCTGAAGAACTGGCAGCACAAATGAATGAGCTGCTAACAAGGGGTGCTAAACCAACTGGCTGGACAAGCCTGATCATGAAGGATCCACAAAAGGGCAATCTGCCATCCAACTACAGGCCATCATAGCAGAGAAGCTAGCACATGAGAAGCTAGCACATAGCCCATAACTCAAGCACATGAGCAAAGCTCAGAAAGGAATCGGAACCAACACCAGAGGGTCAAAGCACCAGCTACTGGTCGATAGAGCAATCACCCACGACTCTAAGACCAGGCCGACCAACCTGAGCACAGTCTGGATTGACTACAAGAAGGCCTATGACTCGATGCTCCACACGTGGATACTGGAATGCTTGGCACTCTATAAGGCTAACAAAGCACTGATAACCTTCATCAAGAACTCAAAGCGGCAGTGGAAGACAACACTGGAAGCCAATTCCAAGACCATTGCACAAGTCATCATAAAGTGCAGTATATACCAAGGTGATGCACTGTCCCTGCTGCTGTTCTGCATAGACCTGAACCCCCTCAGCCACATCATCACAAAGATTGGACATGGATACAAGTACAGAAGTGGAGTAACAATCAGCCACCTCCTGTACATGGATGACATAAAGCTGTATGCTGAGTGAGCGAGACATCGACTCACTGATCCACCTCACAAAAATCTACAGCGAGGACATCAGGACATCATTCGGACTGGATAAATGCGGACACATGTTGGCTAAGAGAGGTCTGAAGGGAGTGGAGTTATCAGAGGGCAAAATAGCAGATATACAGTACAGCTACAAGTACCTTGGTATCCTACAGGCCAGTGGAAATCAGAATAAAGCAGAATAAAGCAAACAGAATGTGGGAGATGTGACAAAATATCACCACAGTATTCAAGTTTAATGTGGATGATTAGTGGAAGGAATAAAATCATTTTTAAATTAATATTTTATCAGATTATTGATTTCTTTAGTAAGCAGGCGTGTATGAAGTGGGATAATGTACAACGGGCTGGTCATTATTACAAAATAACCCCCTCCAGGCTGATTCAATGCAATCCCTTTGCTTTGCTTCGGGGTCCTGTGTGACGCTGTTGGGGGATTATCTCAGAATAATGACCGGATCACTGTACATTATACCTAACATATATTGTGCAAAATGCACATAATAACTAATGGAAGTTACTGCTACTAAAACTACAGACATTTTTATGGCATGGCTTTTTGAAAAAAAAAACCCCACCCTTTTTCAAATATTGGGCCTATAACTTAATATCTGTCAATGTGCAGGAAAGTTTTCATATGTAAACATATTAAAATAAAAATATCCCAAGTGGAATTTACTTTAAAAGTAATTGTAACAGTGACACCACACTTGGCAGGTTTTATAAAGATAGTGACTGAAACGGCCATTTTCTATAAACCCAAAGCACGGCCCATCCTTTTTCAGCATTTTAAACACCCCCGTGTTCAGTTTCAGAGGCAACAGTAGTGTGCTCGGTTGTTCATGTCCGTGTCCATACAGTTGGAGCAGCACCATTATTTTCAACCTCAAGCCATTTTGTTACCACGGCTCGTTATGATTAGTTTAGTGTTGAAATCCAAATCATAACAAAGCAAACTTAATTAAAATTGTGCAGACCTTCTGTATGCCTTAGAACTCTGTCACTGTACTGAGTGATGTCTGTCAACCACACTGCATAGATCCCAGTCACCAGTGCTCCATTCTGTAACTCAGTAAAGTCCTTTTTCTCTCATGCATGCTACTGGGAGCTGCGACAGAATACTGTTCTGCTATTTAATGTACAGTATGTCACAATGGCTCGTATCTAAGTATGTAAGAATATAGAGTATTAAGTGTGATTAAGTGTTGATACTCACGGATTTTCTTTCTAAAGACAAAGACGACACCCCCAACCACAGCCAGTGTCAGCAGAACTCCGATCACTCCTCCAATGATACCACTCTGAACAGCTGGTCCAGAACAGTCCATGCATTTTACATCTTCAAATAACAAATAAACAAAAATCAAGTTAAAGGAAAGCTCAGTAAAGCCTACATTGAGAACTGCTTACCCATACTACATCATTAATGTACATTGTAAGCAGTAAATATTAATTCTCAGTACAATGCTAGATTTACCTTCACCACTGGTCCTAATTATTGGTCCTGGGAGAGCACTGTGGGTCACATAACAATCGTAACGAGCTTTGTCCTCCTCCATGATCTCCACACTCTTCCTCAGCTGGTAGGTGTCATCACCATTGGGTCTGATTCCAGAGGATGTTACCAGATGTTCAGGTAGAGAAGTTCTGGACTTTCTCACCTGCATCTGTACATCTTTAGGGTAGAAACCTGTGGCTAAGCAGGTCAGGGTCAACTTGCCGGGGCCAGTCACTGATTTCTTTACAAATATATGCACGACTGGTGGAGCTGAAAGAAGAAACAAAGTTAATTTTCCTTCAACTTTTAACCAACACAAATGTGATTCCAGTAAAGTCTTTTGGAAACTCACAGTGTTTCTTCAGTTCCTCTTTTCCATACTCCCTGAACTTGTTGAGCCAGTCCACACACTCTTTCTCCAGGTAGCCCTTGGTGTACTGGTTAAGGATGGGCACTTCATCCCATTTCCTTTTGGTCGGCTCAGCAGCCTGAACTGGTGCAATCCACCTCGAGTTTACATCATCGAAGGAGAGGAACTCGGCACCATCGTAGCTGTACTCATCAACTCCTCTCACAAATGTAACTCTTCCATCTGTACCTTCATTAACCACACAGCCATGTCTCCACTGAAGAACATGAAGGTCTGAAACGGAGACACTAAACATTAAGAATCATAAAGAAACGACCCCTGCCCTTTTATTAGTAATGATGAAGAGATTTCACTAACCAGTCTTATTGTGTCTCATGCGCTCCATCAGGATTTCCACGTTGACCTTAAACCACTGCTCTTTGCTCTTGCGGGACTGAGTTCCTTTCTCCCAGTAATCCTGTGGCATCTTCTCTTTCATCCAGTCCTGTTTATGAACCTTAACCTGATCCTTGCTGTTGTAGTAGTCGAGCTCTCGGTCATCGAGCATGCCCAGCGCAGTGAAGTCATAGATGTTGGGAAGGTGGAGGGGTCGGGAGAGAGCCGTGTAGGTGTAATACAGAGAGTGCTCACCTGGAGGAGATGTATAAGAAGGTTATCTCATCTTCACACTTCCATTCACATTGTACAAGCAGCTTTAATACCATGCAAGTAAATGTAACTGTTCTAAACTGAAGTGCATGTGGAGCTTCTGTGTTCCACTGAAACAGGTCAAAATGGATCACTTTTAGCTTCTGATCGTCTCTGGCCGTGTTTCAGAAACCCACCCAGTGTGTTTTCCTACTGAATGTTCATACACAGCTTGAATGTGTACATTATGCTACTGAATGGCTGTTCCAGAGTAATAATCTTATCATCCCTCCACTATATTACAGTGTGATGACATCCAGAGGTGTTTATTCTGATTATATTTTCATTATCATGGCCAAGCGTGCTGCATTTCTGCACAGGAGCTCTGTGAGTGAACGTCACAGTAAGCTAGTACGAGTTACTACTCTTGTCAGCAGTTCTTTAGGAGGTTCAGGGTTCAGCGCACTTTAATGTTGGATGTGAGAGCAGAGATGAGATGCGCGAGTTCCTCTACATCTCCTGACTTCCTCAGTGTTTATGTTGGTGCAGTGGGAATCCACCAGTACGTAGCAATTACTTTCACTGGTAATGAATCACACTGAAAAAATCTTTGAAGGATTTAAAATGTGTTCACTCTGAAACAGTTTTGGTGATTTTGTTTGCATTTTTGATTACATTCAAAGAATTTTGTACGTTTTGATTCATGTTCATTTTTATTTCCTTTTACGTCTCTAATACTCGGTAAACATGATTCATTTAAACTCATTTTGTCCTGAATCTGAAACATTATCACACTTTACTCACATGATGTCAGTTTAATTTATTGAGTGTATACAGGTGTGCATTTTCAGGACATAACATGCAGAAATGCCCTTTCCATGGAAATGTGAAACGCTGCTTTCCACGTGATCACACGTTACTCATGTAATCAAATGTGAAATGTGTTTTTCCCTGTAAGAGCCTGAACAATAAAGCAGTCTAACATACTTCTAAAGTGAATGTGACTTGACTTTGACATGTTGAGTCGTAACCAAATGGTACACAGCGGCCTCTACACCACTGCGGTACAGAAGTGTGTTAATGCGGCTGCACATTTACGCGGAACTCACATGAACATGTTCACAAGTACACAAAACCACATGAGGCCTAAATGCACATCACACCGACACGTCCTCACACTAAATAACCCCAGTGAGGCTTTAACATGTGCTGTGCCAGTTTCAGTAGCTGCATTTAGGACATGGAAAACTGCAGATTTCACCCAAGCTGTCAGTAATATAACCTGAACTGAACATGGTGGATTAAATTAGGAAAGAATGGAAATAGAAACATTTTCCATGTGTGTGTGTGTGTGTGTAATTTGGTACAGAATATTTATTTGTTTGAGTTACTGAGATGAAAGAGATTAAGATTATTAAGGTTTTGCCTTTTTAATGAGATTAAATCATTTTCATGACTCCTTCATGTTACAGGTCTGTTTTGGCTTATTGTTATTAATAAGTTACTCAGACCGATTTCTAAATGTTAGATTGAAAATCTTGTCCGTGTTTGTTTTAATTTGATCACTGTCCTTTTTATTCTTTTTCCTTTGTCCTTGTTCTTTCCTGTGAAAATCTAGGCCTTTATGACCTGACCATTTG
>JAQQZX010000012.1:498155-508937 GCA_030068355.1 Notoglanidium maculatum
TACTGCTGCCAGTTTCTGAAGAAGTTGGTTTTCCCATCTTTCCGTCTCTGGAAGACCTGCCACAACCACACACACGCGCACACACACACACACACACACACACACACACGCACACACACGCACACACACACACACACACAGACAGACAGTGGATAATTTTCTATAACAGCAGCTCTGACAGTAGTACAGCTGCAAGTCAGGTTTATATTAACGCGCCCGTTCTGGTACGTTATTGTTTTTATAGTGAGAGGGACGTGTACAGCAGACGCTCCACTTAAATGGAGTAAAATGTGTGTTTAGATGTGTGAATTTTCTGTAAGGAGATGTTTGAGTAACATGTATGGAAGGAGTCTCCAGTGTCAGCGCTTTGTAACAGACTGGGTTTACTGACGACAGGAGTTTACACTTCTTTGCAGTTTCTCAGTAACATGACAAGCTGCGTTGATTGCTTATTAACCTCGAGAGAGAGAATGAAGCGAGACTGCTGAGAGAACGGCTGCTTATAGCAGCAGTAACATACGCGAGGATGTTTCAAAGCTGTTTGTCAATGTTAAATAAAACTATTATTAGATTAAAAGAGTACGTCATACTTTAATAAATAATAAAAACATAATGGTTGGCATTTTGCAGTGGTATAAGAGGAATAAAACACTCGGGCTGTTTAAAGGAAAATAACCAACCCCCTGCATTTACATTTATGCCATTTGGCAGACGCCCTTATCCAGAGCGACTTATCTTAGTTTTTTTATACAAGTGAGCAGTGAAGGTTAAGGGCCTTGCTCAAGGGCCCAGCAGTGGCAGCTTGGCAGTGCTGGGATTTGAACTCACGACCTTCCAATCACGAGTCCAACATCTTAACCACTGAGCTACCACAGACCCCTATTTCTTTACTTCTTTATTGTAGTTCCTGGTAAATATTAATCAGTTATTAATGTTCTGTAATGAGGTGTAACTCACACATGGACCATGAACGTCATTCATGAACATGTGACTAATTCAATCTTACTAAATCTGCGAAAGATTAAAAGTAAAGATTAGGTCATTACTGGGAATATTCCTGGTAGCACATATTAGTTTTTACAGCACTGTGCTATTACCTGCTATAAGCACAGCTAGCCTGAAAGTGGTGCTTTGTACACAAGCTGATGCATTCTTTTAGACACAGATCTTGACAAACCAGTAGAAAAATAGACAAATGGTGTTTAGCATGGTGGGCGTGGCCTGTGTTTGAGTGGCTCCGCCTCTTACTGTCCAGCCTCCTCCGTCTGTCTCCATATCGCAGTAAACCTTGACAGGTTGTCCCTGATTTCCTCCGGGGAAAATGTCCACCAAACCCGAGTCCAGCTGCCCGTTCATCAGCTCCTGAGAGCAGTCAGAGGGGAACGGGAAGCGCAGAGTTCCTGACGGAGAGGCACAGTGTCGTACGTTTCATTCAGATGTGAAAACACGTGATTATCATCAGCTAGTAACTTAACAAGTGGTCAGACTCAATGCAAAATAATTTGAATGAACAATTGAACATTTATGGCGCAAGAGCTAAAAGTGAACCTCTTTAGCAGACAGCAGTTTCTTCCACTTTCTGCCAAGTTCAGCTTTAGCAATCAAAGTTTAGAAGAGAAGAGTGTACCAGCTACACTAAATATTTAGTGTTGCACTAGCTGCGGCGTGACAGCTGTAGGCTGGCGACTCTTTAACATGAAGGGGTTATTGATAACGATAATATGCACTAGAGGTGTGCGTCTCCATCACTCCAACTCATGTGAGACTTGGCTGAGAGACGTGAGGAGAATTGGCCACTGACTGCAGTGGAGATGAAAGAGTGACCATCTTAATGTACACTTATTGGTCACGTTTCTAAATAATAAAGGCGTTCTATTCTACATTAAGTATTTATTAATAAATCGCATTTCACCAATGCAAAGTTGTTAGAAACATCCCAACTTTATCCCAAATTGCACTTTTGTTAATCGGGGCAATTGCATGATTAACGTTTAAATCAGTGCCACGTTTAAATGGTACCACTGCTTCCACACACGTGTCACATGCTTGAGCTGCACCATGCTGATGACGTCACCGTAGTGACCCTACACTCTGGTCTATTCGCTCTCAGCACTGAAGGACGGACCTTGCTTTTAACATTTATAAGTCTTTAGTCCTTACAAAATGTCATAAAAACACTTCTTTTCTGGAAACAGTAAGTGCAACCCAGGCAGCGAGGTGTCCACACGGCTCCAAAGGCCTTCTTAGCTTTGAGGAGGAGAGAAGAGATGAACAGCAACGGAAGCTGAAACAAGGCCAAGCAACCATGTGCCATAAAAACACACACAACCTCAGGACCACACCTGCACTGCTGCAGCAAACACTGCCAAGCACAGCACAGTACATCACCACCCGCAGCACGCGAGGTAAAGACTGCGACACACCTGTGGTGAACTCAGTGGAGATGGCCGCGGTGTAGGCTCCGCCTCTCTCGCCCTGCAGCAGTGCCGTATATGTGGATGACGGACGCAGCCCTTTCAGCTTATGCTCCGTAACTCCAGGGTTAAGGGTCACTTCCTGTTTGGTGAAAGACGTGACCAAAAATAAAACAAACGAATAACGCTAACTGGTTTGCTTTAATTTATCAGTATAATTTCTGACTGAAAGCGATGGGCAGGTGGCATGCTTAAGAAAACGGGTAAAAATAGTCCAAAGGTGCTAACAATGTTTGGAAGCTAAGCGCTTAAGCGCTACCAGTTAACCTTTAGGCACATTCTTTGCTTTAATGTGTAATTAGCAGCATCACTTTAGGTTGCAAGATACAAGATGAGTTGTGTGTCTGTTAGCATGACAATTAGCATGATTCAAAAGCTAACTGGCGGCTAACTCTTTATGTTCTTTTCACAGAATACGTGTGTAGCAATGCACTAAACATGCTAATGTGTCCAACGATACGTGGACGTTAATCTCCACCAGTTCTCATCGCTCATTTGCGTCATGCTTTCATTTCCTCACTGGTACAAACTAAACTATGCTACACACTCACTTCTCACATGTAACATGGACAACGTGTTGACCGAGAGCTTGTACATAATGGGAATTAACTGCTTTTAATAAAGAATTAACTTTGACTTTATAATAATAATAATAATAATAATTAATTTAAGTTTGGTGACTGATCCCTGGTCTCACCTTGCGCTCGCCGCCCTTGGTGAAGTACGTCAATTTGTAGCTCGTCACGGCTGAAGCTGGTGGTTTCCATGACAACACAGCGGTATATGCAGTTACTTGTTTGGCTATCAGGTCCCGAGGTGCCTCCCCTTTTCCAGGAGAGCCTATCAGGAGAGAATAGAGGCGGGGTTATGGCAGTTCACACTCATCTCTCAGTGTACTAGCGTATGCTTAATAATACTGGACCTGGAAGTCAATCACAAGCAACCATGTGATATTTTGGCTCAATGACCCGACACTTTACCTGTAACAGCACATTAACACACACCCCACAGAGTGGTCACTCACCGCTGCTCGTCGTGAAGCTGGTGTGTGTGCTGGAGCTTTGGTTTTCTCCGAGCCGGCTGACGATGGTGACTCTGTACTTGGTGGATGCGTTTAGAGCCTGAAGCTGCAGTTCCACTGCGTTACCCGACACTCTGACGCTCGACTTTGAGCCAGGATCTAAAGCACACACACACACACACACGCACGCACACACACACACACACACACACACACACACACACACACACACACACACAGCTGAGAGTTGTAGACGTTTTTCAGCATACCTGCTATCTCATACGCTGAGCCAACAGGCTTTAGCTCGCTACTGAACAGGCCACAAGAGTACAAAGTTGGGATTGTTACACTTTCTCAATAATTACTGTTTATTTATCTGCAATAAAAGCTTACAGGAATAACACACTATGGGACGCGATGGTATAGGAAAATAATCCAAGCCTAGATGGTTTATTTTCCTATAACAGTGCATTACCCTTCCGATTCCACAGCAGTTTGCCAACGATTACGAAGTTTCTTGTTTGAAAATCTGAATCTGGATCTGAACAAATGTATTTGTAAATGGTTCACCGGAGAATTTACACAAGAAACGTTCTCTGTTAGCTTAAAAAATGATCACACCCTACTTATCACTCCAGAGTTGGTGTTAATTTACATATTAAAAAGAACCTCAATTGACTTAAATAATATAATTGGTGAAGAGTTGCTGTGATTTTGTATAAATGTGTTTTTAATGTCATCACAATAAAACGAGAGACAGACAGACAGACAGGCAGCTGACCTTCCTCAGAGTGGTAAGTGACGATGTACTGGTCGACGGTAGCCAGGGCAGGTCTCCATAGCAACAGTGCCTTGGTGTCTGTGATGTTGATGGCCCTGAGGTCGTTGGGCCGGTCGGGTACTGAGACACAGAGGAAAGAAAGACAAGTCGGGACGCTAAAGGCCAATTATACGTCTGTGTGGAACCTGCGGCGTAGCCTGTTCTGTGCCTGACGTGCACCTCCTCTAAACTACTGCAACAACTGGGACTGGTCCACTCACTCGCCTGGCCTCCTCCCTGTGCACATGCACGCCTTGCTTATCATTGCCATGACAGCTGCGTGAGCTGCTCTCTCAGTTTTGTTTCGCCTGTTTAGTGCAAGCTATAAAAGAGAAAAATACGAAAAAGCATGAGTCTCTCTCTCTCTCTGTCTCTCTCTCTCTATCCCGCGTTCTCTCTCGTGAGAGAGGCATATGTATGAATAAAAAGTGAAGTAGGCCTTCTGCTCCAACTGAATATTAGTTGTTGTTTTTGCAGTGAAAGTGGTAGGCTATTTTTTTCTTTCTGTCATCTAAAAAAGGTCTTAAGAAATCATGGAAGTTTTTCAGGAACGTTTTCAGTGAGAATTCACCTGGTTTATAATGAATCACGAGAGGTGTTTGTGCACTTTTCTGTGCAATAAAGTCTGATGTGTTTTATGCGACAGCGCCTCCTAGAGGAGACACACGCCTTACGGACAGGTAGAACCGCTTCACCCCATGCGACCGCTGACGCCGTACCGTGTTCTGCAGGTTCCACACGGAAGTGTAAATCAGCCTTTACTCTGGGAGCTTCCTGAGCAGAGGAGCTGATTAACACAGGTATCAGTGATCAGCTAAAATCAGCTCTCCAGCAGGAAACACACTAATGTCAGAATCAAGAGGTTTAGGACAGAAAAAGAAGAGACGCAGAAAGGATTGAATACAAAAAGATTATATAGATAGACTGACAGAAGAAAAGAGAGCAAAAAGAAGAGAAAATTAAAAGAAAAGGGAAAAAAACCAATAAAGAATGAAATGAAATAAAGGATAAAAGTAATTCCTAAACTAACTTTAGGGGAAAAAAGAGAATAAAGTCATTTAGAAATAAATTTGGAGAAAAGAAGATTAAAGCAATAAAGGAGGGGAAAGAAAGAAAGAACTTTTAGAAATGGCAAAATAAATTCAGAAATTTAGACAGAAACAAAAAAGAGTCTCAAAAGAAAGAAAGTAAAAAAGGAAAAAGACGAAGAAGAAACATCAAAATAAAGAACAAAAATCAATACGTTGAATCAGAAATAATATAAGAACAAGAAGAATAAAATTAGGAAAAAGAAAAAGAAAAAGAAAACTATAAAGAAAATGTAAAATAATATTGAAAAGGAAATATGTAAAACAGCAAAATAATGCAAAGATAAAAAGAAAGATATGTATGTGTGTAATAATTGTGTTGTGTATT
The DNA here is from genome assembly GCA_030068355.1 of Notoglanidium maculatum. NCBI lineage: Eukaryota > Metazoa > Chordata > Actinopteri > Siluriformes > Auchenoglanididae > Notoglanidium > Notoglanidium maculatum. The sequence goes on from JAQQZX010000012.1 coordinate 503,887, forward strand.
TGGTGTCAGGTGTTAGGACTTGGACGTACGTGTGATCACCGAGTCCTTGATTGGGTCGCTCTCGTCCAGGCCGAGCACAGAGATAACGCTGACCTCGTACGTGGACCCGGGGGAGAGCTTGGTCAGCGCGAGATCGGAGGCTGACGAGTCCACAGTCACAGAGTTCGGCTCTCCTGTCATCACACAAACACAGCTACTGTAATAAACACTGTGTGTGTGTGTGTGTGTGTGTGTAAGATGGCAGCAGGTCCCAGGTGACCACCGTTGAACTCCAGTCTGTTGCTTTTTTTCCACAGGCTAAGCAACCACGCCCGTTTTCACTGCCATCATTAATGTAGTAGATGTAGAACTGAACTATGCAGTGACAGATATGATATGAGTTATGGGTCTAATCACGAAAATCAAGTTTTCATACAAGCAAGCAGTACTGAGCAGCAGAATCTTTCCACAGCCACGTCAACCTCTGACTCCTCCCTCAAACTAATGCAGGAACGAGCTCCATCAGACTTCCAGGATCATCTCCACCCCCTGTCTGAGCAGCGATGGATGGCTTTTCAGAAGCAGGAGAAACTCTACAAAGCCCATTAAACACTAATCAGCACTGAGAGGACTTTGCTGCCTCTGACAATGCAAAAAAGGGGATTACATTTGCAAATGAAACATTCTTCTGGAACAGAGCTCTTACACCAGAGAGCCACATGGAAAAACCTTCTGAAGTGTGTTGTGTAATGGGCGAGAGTCCTGAAGAAGTTCCCCGTGCACAGCCATTCCCAGGGGTTTTAACACCGGTACCTACAGCTGACTGCATCCACAAACAGCTATGCTTCTGATGTCGCACTGTTTTGCCTTTATTATGGACAGAGGCTAGCTGTAGCCAGCGAAGCAAGAAGGTGAGTGGAGATAACCTCCCGTATGTTCGGCAGCCTGAAAGATTTAAATCAATCCAAGTCATTTTAAATAACAGTCAGTACCTTGACCCAGTCCCTGTCCTAGTGATGCTGTAGCCATACAAACGTACCACGATAAAAAAGTCAAATGCTTACTGACGATCCACTTCCTCCTGTGCCCTGGTAGGAATCATGGAAGGGATGACTGGGATCCAGGGTGTTCCCAGAAAATACAATATACCTGAAGATCCATCAATGTGGAGAGAGCGATCTCTCCTCCCCACCATCTATAAGGTTTTCATTAAGTTCAGTGCTGCTGAAGTCCTCCAGCGGTTAGTGGAGGCTGACATCCTGTCTGTCAAGCAGAAAACCTATCAACAGGCAGGTGGTATTCAGTCTGCCTTGATTTTGATTTTTGAAATACATTCGGGATTGATTCACAAAGTCATGATTAGATCACGAGAGGAAATACATCTTCATCAGGTGCAGCTTGACATAGTGAAAGAAGTGTACAGAGGCTCATTTATTCAGGAACACAGCTCGCTTACCAACACCACTTCTGAAAGGCTTAAACACTGTCTGACCACGGACCGCGGTTAATTTCATAATTGTGATACATCAGTAATACATCAGGGTATGATCTCCCCTAACCCTGTACAGGGCCATCAGATGATGCTGAGCTAGGCTTCAGTGTAGAGGACGATATTAATAACATGCTCGATCAGGAAAGATTTTCTTCTAGAATGGTCATGCCTGGGGGTAACAAAACACAAAATGCTCTGCCTTTTGCAAGTGTGTGTGTGTGTGTGTACTTACAGTAGAATAATAACCAATGTGCATATTCTCTCTGTGAAACATACACATATCTTGGTCATAAAATCAAAATTCCTGGTGAATGAAAGGACTGAAGAGCATATTCTCCATCCAGGCTGGATCAGAATGACAACAACTCATTGCCCCCAATCGTGAGTTTACTGAGTACATATAAATAGGTGTGTGTGTGTGTGTGTGTGTGTGTGTGTGTGTGTGTGTGTGTGTGTGTGTGTGTGTGTGTGTGTGTGTGTGTGGTCTCACCTTCTTTAGTGTGTATGTACGTGACCTTAAACCCAGACACAGAGCTTTCTGGTCGTCTCCATGACACAGTGAGTGACGTGTCAGTTATGTCAGTAAAGGAGAGGTGTGAGGGAGGCTCAGGACCTGAGGACACACCACACAAGGTTTACAAAGGAAGAAAGCAAAGAACCATTTGAACAAGAAAATCAAATCAAGAAAGAAAGCAAGAAAGTGAATTCAAAAGAAAGAATTTAAATGAAAGACTATATAGAGAATTTACTAAGAAAGAAAAAAATAAAGAGCAAAGATAATTTAGGCTTCCAATGTAGAAAGAATGTAAAGACAAATTATAAAAAGGAAAAATTAAGAAAGCAAAAACAAAGGAATTTGAAAAGTGGGCAGAAACATATAGAAACATCTTTCATGTCTGATTGATTTTTATTTATATAAGTGCTTCTAATATGTTTTAACATGTGTACACAGATAGGGTTTATGTACTGGTGTATATATGTACAAACTAAACATATATACAGTATATACTTCACAGCATATATACACTACTGACACCAACATAAACACCAGGGTTAATCATACACACACACTGATCCTGGACACAGCACAAACAGGACATTACAGTGATGAAGATGATGATGATGCTCGACATGTGATCCTGGAGGAGAAAGAAGACAAAGAGGAAGTGAAGAATCTGAGGAGGAAGTTGTGTGAGCGGGAGGTAAATTTGCCGTTTGGAAAAGAGGTGAGGTGTTTTTATTTTAATGGTCAGCAGGTTCAGGTTGTTCTGATCAAATTGTTCCTAATTGTAGTGTTGAAAGATGGAAAAGAATAAAAGTGGGAAAATACGGGAGCATCCCAATACTGTCGTTAATGTGTCCTTGTTCACTTCCCCTTAAAACGGTACGGCGCACTTCATTACTTCATCAGCTGGAGTGAATTTCATTAGAAGAGCTTTAGATGAGACATCAAGTTTACTTTACTGTAGACTTTAAGAACACAGCTTACCCAGAATGCCTTGCTGGAGATTGTTTTAACATCATCATTTTTCTTTCTGGAATCAAACAATTAATTAGAAGTAATTTTTCCTTAATTTTATAATAATTAAAAACTCTTTTCTTCTATAAATAAATGAATAAATAAATAAATATCCAATCTGACTTGGAAAGACGTTTTTTAAGATTTATTATTTATTTTTTAAATATCACATTACATTTATTAAATATTCGTTACATCATTTTAAAATAACAGTACATTTTTAAGATATCTAATTTATTTAGTGCTACTGCGACTAAATATGGTGACGGTATTATTCTTGCAGAGTGAGGACTTTTTGTGAGCACTTTAAAGATCACCTAAAGTCCACCAATAGGAGGACGTCAAGCTCACAAACGTAGCTACAAATACACCATCAACGGCGGTGCTGTAGACTTTTGCCCAGATTTGATTGGGCTCTTGAGGAGTAATAATCTTAAAAGAGCACTGAAATTAGGCAGTGGAAAATCTGCTTCTGCTTCTGAAGGCTACAGTGACGTTAAATATGACCAGCGACCTACAAGGAGTCATTTAGCACACTTCACTGCAGATAATAAAGCATAGCCCTGATGATGGTGACATTGCAAGGGGAAGTGGACAAAGTTGGATTAAAGCAGTGTTGGAACGCAGATCTAGCCTCGTCAAACACATCATGCCATCCAGACTGTCTTTAGCGGTTCTATCTTTTAGATCCGGTCCCTGATATTTTGACGAATAAGATTTTGGGCCAGTCGGGGGCTTACCCTGCGTTTTTGGGTGAATGGTGAGTGTAGTCAGTGAGGATGGCTGACTGAAAGTTTACCCTGGGTAAAAGAAGATCAAATTAGCAAATAAATGATCATGAAAATGATGGTTATTTACTTTTAATCAGTCATCATTTGCTTTTTGCAGACTGAGTCATGAACATCATCATAGCACCAAATCCTACAGTCAGAGCCACTGTTGAACAAGATCCAGTTATCTGATTGGCTTTAACAAATGTGCTTGGACTGGATTTGACTTCCTTTTGAGAAGAATGTGAAAAGAAGGATAAATTGCATTAGCAGTGAAAAACCAGCATCGTTATGTAAATGATTACGGGATGATAATATAAGAAAAGCCATAAGCATCTTGGTCTACTGGATATTCATGACCCATCTGCGCATGACACACAAATGTGAGTGGATTGATTTGACACTTTGGTGTACAAAGTTTAAAAAACAGGCAAAAGGAGTCACAGCTCAACTCCATACTATATGAGCTTGTAGTAAAGTCTTTTTAAAAGCTCCATGCGTTCTGCGTAACTTGTAACCCTATGGAATACTCCGATGGGACAACGGTTCCAGATATAGCGTGGATAGAAGTGTGGACGTCCAAGTAAATTACAGACATGAGCATGTTTTCACCATGTACACATTCCATGCATACTACACACACCTGATTTAATACACACTGATTGCTTTGATCTTTATTACAAGTGCTTGTTGTAGGGGGCGTGGCTGCACTTCATCATTAGCAGGTCACATGACTGCAACATGTCTGTAGTCTGTACCTGTGCTAAGAACTCAGCAACTCTTCTTAAATCTCAGAAGTGTTGCTTCCAACACTTGGATGGTCTTTTTAATCACTATCTACGTTTTATTGTTCTGTGTTTTAAACTCAGCTTCATTTTCTTTTCTGTAGGAGATAATAGAAAAGAGAGAGTGCTTCCTGAGTGTCTTTATTCTAGTTATAATAGGCTATAAAACAATCTTTACAGACATGTCCATTCATATGGATTATATATTACCTGGTGTTATTACTACTACTTATTATATAAAAGCTATGATTCAGTGTAATCTTTCTAGACTTGTGCATGAGCAGTCCATAATAAATTACTGACATTATAGTCCTGGTCCTGGTTTCTCAGAAAGTCCAAAGAAACTCTGGCAACAATTAAAATTCATATTAATTATTTTGGGCGGCACGGTGGTGCAGTGGTTAGCACTGTCGCTTCACAGCAAGAAGGCTTTCTGTGTGAAGTTTGCATGTTCTCCCCGTGCACGCGTGGGTTTCCTCCGGGTGCTCCGGTTTCCTCCCACAGTC
>JAQQZX010000012.1:509037-525240 GCA_030068355.1 Notoglanidium maculatum
CTCGCCCCAAGATGCTGGGATTGGCTCCAGCTTCCCCACGACCCAGACGGATAAAGCGCTATAGATAATGGATGGATTAATTATTATTAATTATTATAATTCATAATTAATAATTACATTACCTCCACATGTAAGCCTAGTCAAGTCCAAACAGGGGTCAAATTCTTGTCATTTATAATCATATATAATTCTGATTAAACCTGCCTTTTAAAGGTACTGACTTTAATACACACAAGTATTAGAGTGGGCAGATTATAAATATATTAGAAAACCCATCAAGTAATCACGCCCATCAGTGTGCTGCACAGTCCCATTTAGAAACCCAAATAAGTCTGCAAAAAATCTATATAGTAAGATAGTTTGCATTTTAATAGTGACTAAGAGAAACAAATTAGTTTATGATTCTTATTCTCTTCTACAAATTTTCTAATGCACATCATTATTAAGACCTTCCTCCAGCAAGTTGTTGGGAAATGTTTTGGCTACGAGATGTGGTTGTGTCTTCACGTGAACCATAAAAAAATTTGTTAAAAGCTTTTCTGGTTGTTGAACTTGATTGAAAAATAAAATAAATAAAATCTACTCCTCATTTCTGCCCTGGGTTAGTAAATTGTGCACCCCTGATATTACAATTAATGCATTTTTTAATAATTAATTTCTACCTTACTTGTGCTCTGTAAGCATGCCTGTTTTTCAAAACTTCACCACCAAATACATACACAGCAAAACTCAGCCCCAGTGTTGAATTAACACCTACAGACTAACACTGTAAAAGTTTATTTAGGCTTTATATGTCTGTTTAAAGCTTCAAATAGGATTTAATTCAAAAGTGAGGTTTTTGCTGTGCAGCCTGAACAACATAACACAACAACACAAAACAACAACACAACAAAACCACATGGTTAATAGAAAACAGAATAGGTGCTGTATTAAAATCTCATGACATAAACTTTAATCAAAGCCTCTGTAGGGCCATGTGTTGCAGCTTTGATTAAAAGCCCTTGCTAATCAAGGGGACAATGAAAGCACTGAACTGAACACTGACACATGACCAACAAGCTCCTGGAAATATGGTGCATCTATGAATGGTGCTATTTGACTACGAATCATTTGGCAATGGTTTGTACCTTTAGAGTCTGAGTACCTGTTGTAATGATGAAGGTGTGAACATTGGAACGTAATCCAGGACCTGTTCCATAAAGGGTCACAGAGTAGCTGGTTTGGGGGGTGAGATCTGTGAAGGGGTATGAACGAGCAGAACCGGGAAGCAACTTCAGGAATTTCTTTCTGACCCCATCTTCACTGTTGTTCCTCCTTACAACCTCAATAACATTAGTTGTTATTTCACTTCCTTCTTTTCTTTCTTCTCCTTCTTCCTGGTTGCTGCCATCGCCCTCATTTACCCCTTCATCATTCTTCTCTATTATTCTGATCACAAAGTTTTTGAACCTTCCTTCTGGTGCCACCCAAATTATGATAAATCCCTTTGATGTCACATTCTGGGCTTCAATTTTATTGACGCCATCTTCTGAGACCTCAGCATTTGGAAATGTATTTGTTTGTCTTGTGGCCTTATCAGTTGAGAGAGGATCTTCTTTGGACCAACCAACTTTAGGATCATATGTGGAGCTTTTAGTCCCTTTTGTGTTGTCATGATTTGTGGAGTTTGGCTTCAGTTCAGGGAAAGCTTTTTGTGGGAGTCGGATGATCGTGCCATTTTTCCTTTGATATTTAAAGTTTGGTCTACGGTTGTGATTTAGGGTGTTATGAGGAATAGTATGCCTAGTAGTACTGCTTTCTTTAATTTGTTTTGGGTCACCATGAAGGTTTGGCTTTATTTTAGACTGTCTGAAGACTGTTCCATTTTTCTTTCTCATTGTAAATGTTGCTGTAAAATTGGGATTTAGACCATTTTGACCATGACTGTTGAATTCAGGTACCATTTGCATAGCAGTGTTGTTGCCCCTGTTTGTGATTTGGAGTGGGATGTTTTCAATGCCATCTTCTGAATCTGCAGGAACAGCTTGAACAGTAAATTCTGTAGATCCTTTGGAGCCTTTTTCAACTCTGGGAGCTTTTTTTTCACCACTCTGAACGGTGGTGGAGTTTTGTTTTATTTGGGCATGAAGTTTTGGTTGAAATTTGCCATTTTTTCTTGGTGTACCTTTTGAGCTAAGGTTCTGATTTGGGATATTTTCTGTGCTGCTGATGTTTTCAGATGGCACTTTTTGATTAGGAACTTGTTTTGTAGTAGTGCTGTTGTCTCTGTTTTTGTTGCTGGGCAGGTCCTGGACTTTATCTGTGACCCTGGGCAAGTGGTGGCCTCTGTTAATGATTCTGGATAAGTCCTGGTTTCTGTTAGTGATTCTGGACAAGTCCTGGTCTCTGTTTGTTATTTTGTCTAATGTGCCATAATTTCTGATTTCAGATTCGACTTTTTGATTGATAAACATTTCCACAGTGGTGTTGCTGTCTCTGTTTGTTACCCTGGGCAGGTCATGGTTTGTGGTTGTGAATCTGTGCAGGTTGTGTTCTTTGTTTGTGTGATCGATAGCATTTTCCAAACCTCCACTAATGGTCTGTGGTGTCTCATCAGTTCCACTTGGAGCTAGCTTTGTGTCAGTGTCTGTTGGCAGGCCAATTTGAGATTCTTTGATTGCATCTTTGGAGCCTTTGTGCCTTGTTTCATAATTTCTGTTTTTTAGCAGACTATGAATGGTGGATGAGTTCATGTTTACTTGAGTATGGAATTTTGATGGAAGTCTGATGACTGTGTTATTTTTCCTTTTCATTATAAATGTTGAGTTAATCCTCAGATTTGAAGAATTTTGCCTGACAAATCCAGATAGCCTTTGATCATGGTGAATGGGATGCCAAGTAGTGCTGCTGTCTCTGTTTGTGACTCTGAGCAAGATGTTATCAGTGGTGTTTCCTGAACCCCTACTAACAGGTTGTATTGCATCATTGCTTTTGGATGGAGCCTTATCCGTTGACGAGGAGAGATTAAATTTAGGGTCTATACCGTTATCTACTGGGTATATAATCTTTGATTCTTTGCTTGTGTTTTTGTCTCCTGCAACACCATATTTAAGCTTTGCTTTTTGACTAAAATGTTGTGGTAGAGATCTGAATGTTCCATTTCTTAGCAATCTGAATGTTCCATTTTTCCCCTGATTTCCCCTGACCCCCAGTCCAGATTCCACTTTGTACCTGTCTCTGGGCGGGATGGGTCTGCGTATGTGACTCCTGAAGGGGTGCTGAGAGGTGCTAGAGTGGTTTTGGAACAGACCAATATTATGTCGGTGAGGGAGTGTACCCTTATTTGACGTGCGATGGTATGCTGGTACAGTCTTATTTATTGTGTCTTTGTGTTTTGTAAACTTCTCTATATTGATATTCTCTGTATCTGTGGTGCCTTCTGGTAAGTTGGTTACTGAAGAATCTCTACTGATTCCTTCAACAGATTCAGTCAATAAGCCTTGATCATCAGGTTGGGATCCTTGAGAGGCTGTTGTCTTCTTCTTTAAGGTTTCTTTTTCCACTGCAAGTGCATGAGAAGATTGAGCAGAGGGTACATTTCCAACTAGATTTTTGTATTCTGGCATTTGAGAAGAGATTATGGAGGAAGTGGCTGTAGTAGGTTGTCTGTTATTAGTGTCATTTAATGTTGATAAATCAGATAACTTTGGCTTACCTGAATATCTATATTTGGATGATGGAGGCAAGTGGAGAGAGGCTTTAGTATGGTGCCTATCTCTTGATGGTGTCTGTCTCTTGTTTGTAGCTTGGTCCTGTGTTCCAAATGGCACCAAAGAAGGTTGGACCTGAGTCTTGGCCAGAGGAAAAGAGGGTGATGGGGTTGTCCCAGCTTCCACCTCTTGAATGCTCATCCTTTTGGGGTGGTCTGAAAATGTTGCTGTTTCAAGAACCCCTTCTTCAAATCTCCCATCCTGTAACTTCGGTCCTTTTGCATCTAATGGCCTGACCTCATCAGAAAAATCCGCCATCCTGTCTGTGATATTTGTTAATATGTCATTCCTACTGACATGATCAAACATGAGTGTCATCTTTCTTGTCAATGCTTTTCCATTTGACTCCCTGTTTAAGTATATCATCCTATGTCCTACCAAGACTCTTCGAACATATTTTGTGCCATTTATACCATAAGCTGTAAGATTTCTCTCAGTTGTAACTGTTGGCACCACAAAATTTCCTGAAGATTCTGAGTCTTTTCCCCTTGATGAATCTATGATCGACTGGTACTGTGAAGTAAAACCCTTAGTGGTGTTCTTAAGTCTCATATGAGACAGTTTTCCACCTGATCCTCTAGTGGTTCTGGAAGCAAGATCTGGCAGTCCAGCATTTATACCTGTTCACAGTACACATGGTCACAGTTTCCATGATCATCTGTTTTCCTGTACTGTATTGTACTATATTGTACTGCAATCTTTGTTGCAGTCCCTAAAAGTATCAGTGAAGTTTGCAAGTGAAACCTATGTAACAGCCTTTACTTCGTCAGCTAGAAAGAGGGAAGCCCTGCTGTATCAGCAGTGGGGTTAATGCATCAAAGGTTAATCCAGTCATAAATTACATTTAGGAACTGTGTACATTGTGTTCACTTTTTTGTTTCCAAATGAAAATTAAATATATGCTAATGATGTGCCCAAATGATGTTTGGCTGTCTATTTTTCCTTTGCTTGTTTTTCATCTTTTTCATTCTACAATTTGTGAACAGTTGAATGACCAGGATGTATATCAGTGATTGCTGGGTAGATTACAGATTGGTGTTAGCCCCTGATGTACTGCAAATATAGATCACTAAGCGTTTTTTAAAAACAGAAAGAAAGTGATGGTAAAGGAGGCTTAAAGGTAAGGAGCATTTTCCAGGTGCTGCAATTTAAAAATATGACACTTTTTAAACACTGCTGTTTAAAAATTTTGTGCTGTTTGAAAGTTTGTAAACCCTTTAGAATTTTGTATATTTTGGCATAAATATGATCTAAAACATCAGATTTTCACATAATTCCTAAAAGTAGATAAAGGGAACTCAAACAAGCGAGACAAAAATATTATACCTGGTCATTTACTTATTGAGGAAAATGAGCCAATATTACATTTCTGGAACTGGCAAAAGAACGTGAATCTTTATTTTCAGACCCTTTTGTGCTGCAATAACTATACGTAACTAAACTGTTGATCAGTCCTGCACATCAGCTTGGAGGAATTTTATCCCATTCCTCCGTACTGAACAGCTTCAACTTTGGGATGTTGGTAAGTTTCCTCACATGAACTGCTCACACGATATTTATACTGGACTAAGGTCAGGAGTTTGACTTGGCCATTCCAAAAGATTAACTTTATTCTTTAACCATTCTTGGGAAGAATGACTTGTGTGTTTATGGTTGTTGTCTTGCTGCATCACCCACTTCTTGACATTTTCCTTTAGAATTTGCTGGTATAATTCAGAATTCATTGTTCCATCAATGATAGTCAACTGTCCTGTCCCCAGTGCAGGAAAACAGGCCCCATGAGCCTACCTCCATGTTTCATAGATGGGAGAAGGTTCTTGCTGGGATGCAGTGTTTTCCATTCTCTGAATGCTTCTCATTTAAATCAAAAAGTTCTATTTTGGTCTCATCCATCCACAATTTTTTTCCCAATAGGCTTCTGGCTTGTCCATGTGATCTTTAGCAAACCGTAAATGGGCAGCAGTGTCCTCATTGGAGAGCAGTGGCATTCTCCTTGCAGCCCACACCATTGTTGTTCAGTGTTCTCCTGATGGTGAACTCAGGAACATTAACATTAGCCAATGTGAGAGAGGCCTTTAATTGTTTAGAAGTTACCCTGGGTATCTTTGAGACCTTGTGGAGGTCACACACCTTGCTCTCGGAGTGATCTTTGTTGGTCTTCACTCCTGGAGAGAGTAATAGTTATCTTGAATCTCCTCTATTTGTCTGCCTGTGAATTGATGGAGTCTAAGCTCTTTACAGATGGTTTTGTCACCTTTTCCAGCTTGATTATCTTCAACAACTTTTTTTCTGAGGTCCTCAGAAACCACCTTTGTTTGAGCCATGATACACTTCCACAAACATGTTGTAAAGATCAGATTTTGATAGATCTCTGTTCTTTATATAAAACAGGATGCTCACTCACACCTGATCATCGCTTTGAATGAAAACACCTGACTGTAATTTCACCTTCAAACTAACTGCTAATCCCAGAGGTACATATACTTTTGCAATTCACACATATGTAATATTGGATCATTTCCCTCAAAAAATAAATGACTAAGTATAATATTTTTGACTCATGTGTTTAATTGCGATCTCTTTATCTACTTTTAGGAGTTGTGTGAAAATATGATGATGTTTATGGTCATATTTATGCAAAACAATATAGACAAATCTAAAGGGTTCACAAATGTTCAAGCACCAGTGTAAACTGTATATTTCTATAGATATTAATTCCATTTTATGATATCTTTTATGAAGACAAAATTCCAGAGTATACATCCTAACAAGAGAATATGCGACTTGGACTTCCAGGTCCTACTTTGTTTACTCTAAAATGTAATGCAGGAGCATTTTTTTAAATTTTGATAAATCAATACTGATTTCAGGACTTTTTTTTTCGGAAAATAGAAAAACAATATTAATATAAAAAAAATACATTAGTATATTAATTTATTATTAATATAATATATTAATATATTATTACAATTATTTGATGAAAAACATGGATTTCTTATTTTAGTTTATGCCAGAAAAATTAAAATAAAACAAAAAGCTTCATTGGCTTCTCCTTTTCATTAAAAAAACAAAACAAAACAAACAAACACATGAACAGAAGGTACACAGACCCTTGAGCATTATTCATCCATATCATTTTTATCGATGGCTGCATTCACACTCACCAACATCTTCCTGTGAAAAATTAGAAATAGAGATCACTTCGGGCTCAAAACACAAAAATAGAAGAAAGCAAGGGAAGAAAAGATGCTGTGTGTTAAGGCTAGACCATCTGGTGAGATGGAAAATACAATGAGTCATCATTACCACAACAGAAAGGAGGAAAATATTATAATTTCATTCTGACCAAGCCTGCTCCTGATGGAGTTACTTCAGTTTTGCAGAACCACTTGACTCGCTGTATTTCCAGCAGATGTGTTTTTTCCACTAATGAGAATTTCAGGCATTTAGGAATGACCTTGCCTTCCTAGGAGTGGATTTTTAAGCTTAAGGTTGTGTGTGTGAGACTATCCAACTGGCAAGTTCCTTACATCTTTGCCTGTGGGAGACTTAATTATTGGATTAACTGAGATATTTTGCTTCTTGAAGATTGTTGATCTAAATGATGAGTTTTCCTTGTGAACTTAAGAACCCATTTCCTTATTATGCTATAGATTTTCAAAGTATGTCTTTTGCAAACATCAAAGCATTGTAATATACAATGACTTTTATTTTTGACATGGATATTTTTGATAAATACTAACAATATTTAAGATTAGTAACACTGAATTTTTTGTGACATTTCACCTGAACACTTGTAGGCTGTGGAATTAAAAGAAATGTTTAGGATTAGCTTGAAATTGTGTGATTGTCAACCTGGAGGCTGTTTGGGAGAAAAAGGGATGAAACCACCTTCACAGAGTGCAATCCTATAAGAAACTGTAATATGTCAGATTAGAAATGCGCGTTGATTCGCTTGTACTCAGTACTCACCAGGGGTTGTTTGCACAGTTGCCGGCAGGCTCTGAGTGCCATCTTTTTCTGCAACCAGAGAAATGTCATACAAACGACCAGGCTCCAGGCCATCGATTTGTGCGGAGTCTCTCCCAGGTTGCACCCTCATCTCTTGGCTTCCCTTCCCAGATCCGTCTGTCTGATTTGGTGAAATGGAGAGGATGTATCTGTCGATTTCTCCCTGTGCTTCCTCCCATTGGACGATGACGGATGTGGTGCTTGTTTTGACGACTTGAAGATTTTTGGGGCCAGAGATCACTGAAAAAGACATGAATGTCTGTTGAAGGGCTGCTGAAATAGGAAGGGGAGCATTGGGACACTGATAACAGGATGCGTTAATCATTTAGCGCTCTCAGAGCTGAAAAGAAGACGTGCACTCCTATTGGACAGTCCCAAATTTTAAATTAATTTATCTAGCTTTAATGATATACCATCTCACCAGACGCTAATGAACACCTGTACATTCATGCAATTATCCAATGAACCAGTCATGTTGGGAGCAGCACAATGCATACATTCAGGAGCTGCAAGAGCTTCAGTTAATGTTCACATCAAACATCAGAATGGAGAAAAATGGGATCTCCATGATTTTAGTGGTTATGTGGTTGTTGTTGCCAAATGGGCTGGTCTGAGTATTTTAGAAATTGCTGAAATTTTACTTTTACAGTTATGGAATTTGGCAGGTACCCTTATCCAGATTGACTTTTCACACACAGAATGGTGCACAAATATCCAGTAAACCACAGCTGGAAACACCTCTTTGATGAAAGAGATCAGTGGAGAATAACCAGGCTGGCTTGAGCTGACAGGAAGGCTATGGTCACTAAAATAATCACTCTTTATAAATGTGGTGAACAGAAAAGCATCTCAGAATGCACAGCATGTTGTAAAGGCCAGATGATGTTTTTTCAGTCTTGAACTGGAGAGCCTGCACTTTCTGTAGCCTCTTGATCTTGGCTGGAAGGAGTGAAATCCAGTGTGGTCATTTGCTGTTGACCAGCACCTTGGAGGAACGTTGTCTCATCTCACTATGTGCTGTATCATCTGTGTATGGTTGAAATGATGATAAAAGCCACTTGAACTTGAACTTGGACTTTGTTGTAACCCATCTAGCTAATGCTGATCATTGTGGTGCATTGTTATATAATATTATATAGTATATAATATATATTATACTATAATATATATTATAGTATATCGTACCTGTCATAAATGATCTTTGTACTATAGTGACAAGAAATGCATTTTTAATGCATGTTATTTATATAGGACATGAATGAACCGTTCAGACTCACAGGTTTGGAACGTTGTCGTGCTCTGGGCTCCCATCTTGCCATCCTTCTCCCCAACGATGGTCACGGTGTACCGCTGCCCAGGAGCCAGGCCCAACTGCGTGTAGCTGCTTAATCCACCATTCACTGTGGAGGTGACCTTCTGATCACTTTCTTTCTGCAGGGCAAAGATTTCAAAATATTACATTTTAGTAGAGTCCCTCTGGGTGAACCTTTTAAGGTTCTACTCAGAACCTTCCACCAAAGTGTTCCGTGTAGAAACTTTTCAGGAAGCTTTAAGAATCCTTAAATACTGTACACCATTAAAGAACCTTTTCTCTAATTGTTTACCAAATACCAAGACTAAATGTAGAACAGCTGATAGGTTCTTGGCATTAAGAAGAAATTAATGAGCAATAATTTGGCGTTTTACACACCTACCTAGTTAATATTTACACTCTTAGAAAACGAGCCTCTCTAGGGCAGGGGTCTTCAGTCTTATCCTGATTTCACTTGTATAATCAGTTCATCTTAGTCTCCAATCAAATAGCAAGTGTGCTTCCAGTTTGGTCTTTTGTGGAGAAGACTAAAGACCCCTTCTTTAGGGAAACTCTTAAAGGTTCTAGGTAGGCTACTAAAGTATTTCACAATTTGAAGGGCTCCAAGTTGGAAGTTAAGAATCCTTATTTATCTAATGAAGCCTTGGAGAACCATTAAATAACATGATTCCACAATAATGGTGCCATTTAGCACTTTTAGCTCTTAAACATTCATATATATGCATATAAGCATTTAAACTTTTTTCATTATCATGTCATTTTTACAAGGTTACTTTGCTGCATTTTGCACTTTTCAGTAACAGAGTTGAGTTAGCATGCAATTAGCAAATACACAAAATATGTGGATAACTAGCATGCATGCCAGTACTTTCTAACTGTTTGCTTAAAATGTTTTTTGTTTAAATGAATAAATCACTTTCAGTCTTTGTGTAGTAGTGTTTTACTTTCACAGTGACCTCATGAGTCAATCTCACAATATCATAGAAATAAAAGCTAAAGAAAAAATAATGAGAGGATTTTCTTTCTTCTTTATATGATCTTTAGGAAATTTAAATGATGCAACGTCCTGTGTAACATGAGACTTGTGGAATATGCCAGATATTTTATGGGGTGAACGTGTTCAGGTTGAGTGAATGAAGTTCGATGTTTCAAGCATGAAATTCACATATTACTGAAGAAAATTATTGCACTTACAGGACTTTTGATGTAGGTTAATGTTTATATTTGAAGGTAAATTGACTGGGAGGGGCAAACATAGCTTTGTATTAATGATTGTAGTGATTTATCTGGAATACACACTGAGGCTGTTGTTTAAAATGGCTTTTAATCTCCCTTTAGATCATTTTGAATATGAAATCAGTGCAACAAAAATGGCACGGTAACAATGAAACCAGCAGAATTATAATCTGAGATTATAATAATAATTATAATAAATATCAAGGGTAATCATTTATTTTATATTAACACGATTCTCTTTAACATGCTTTGCCGCACTGGCATCTCTTCCAGTATTCCAGTCTGAATAGATTAGTGAATGACCATATGTAACTCAGAAGTTGACAAAAGTATTTGAATATGAATTTTGTATACAGAGAAAAGTCGACACTTTCAGAGAAGTCAAAGTCTTTGGAGTTTATCGGATCACACACTTTCTCATGCTCGCATTAAGTGAAGATAGGAGCAGATGTAAGTATGTGTGTAAACTTAAAAATTCCACATGAAATTGTTTTAATTTATGTGGCAATTAGTCGATGTTTGATGACAACACGGTATCTGCACAGATATGATTAATATGTGACCAACTTTGCACCAGAATTTAGGACAACAAAACTTTTTTTTTAATTGTAAAACTGATTTTTTAAAATCTCAAAACTATAACTCAAAATTTCAAGTTAGATATTTTAAAAGGCAAATCATTCCCAAGTTTAAAAAATGCATATAAATAAAGCTATATAAATATAACTATTTTAATTTGAAATATTGAATGTGATGTGTTAATATGTGCGTTAATATGGTGATAGGCAGCATGTACCTGGATGTGATGAGATGATATAGCCACCAGGTGGCGTCTTGATTCAGTTCTGTGAAATTCTGACTTATTGCAATGCTTGTTTTGCATCAGAAGCATCATTTCTGGACCACAGGAGGATTCACGCTATCACATCTAACAACTATGCACCTCCAGACTCGCACCACATGGAGCCTGTTTGTGATTGAAAGATTGGAAGGGATGTGGTTTTTATCCCATGTGGTCAAGTGTTTCCCTAATTAGCTGTCTAAGAGGATTTAGTGATTGCAGGAGATATACAACAGCAATTCTTTTAGGAAAACTGGATTACTGGAAATGTGTGAATGATGTTAAATTATCACAACCTGATCTTAAAAACATTTCTTTCAGCATGGAGAGAAAGATATCAGTCTGTATTTATTACATTTGTGCATCGGAAAGCTTGCTCTCCAGCACTTTTAAAAGCTATAAATTAGTTTTCCAAGCTGGCATCATTCTCCAGCGCTGGTTCTGGTTTTGAAATAAATGCAAGCGGACCCAGCTGTTCAGCTCGAGGCACTCGAATCTCGGAACAGATCCCTGGACCACACGCTTCCTCACTGTTTATCAGCAAATATAAATGAAGAATCTTTCAATCGATCTTTTTCTGCTCTCTCTTTGAGTCTGTCCCTCTGTCTCCCTCTCTTCCGTCCGCATGTCGCAGCTGTTGGTCTATGATGTCATTTCTCTGGCTGAGCTGATGTTTCTGACGATGTTTACTCCTCCCTTAGCAACAAGCGTCCTACATCTGTATCTGTTCCTGCATTAAACACTTGTGGATTTCTCTCTCTCTCTCTCTCTCTCTCTCTCTCTCTCTCTCTCTCTCTGCCTTGTTTGCTGTAAACTCTTTCTCACACCCACCCATGTCACATTTTGGGTGGAGGGAAAAATGTGCTCTTTCTGATTTTGGTGACTCCGTCCTCTCCTTGCTGAATGTCTCTGTTGTGAGTGTCTTGCCGATGTGATTCCCAAACTTCCCTACAGTGCAGTAAATTCTCTTTTTCCTTCTCTTTGTGCGTCCTTCCTCCTAAATCTATTCCTCAGCTGCACTGAGGTCTCGTCCAGGCCTGATATCCTCACCAACAGCCGTTTATTTACTGTATCTTTGCATACCATATTACCATATCTTTGCATAAAGATTCAGATTTAAATGCTTTTTTATTTATTAATGCACCGTTCACTTTTATTATTCTAAATGATCCACAACTAATAGCATTGCAAAGCGACCTGCTCAGTAGTCGAACAGCGGCACTTCTCATAACCGTCTACGCAGCATTATTCATTGTCCCAGCAAGTAAACGACAGTCTAGTGGCACACACTTTACTTCAAATTTGGAAGTCATAATGATCTTTTTTTATTAAAAGGGCTATGATGCACTTTGGGTTTTATTAAGGGTTGAGGTAATCTCTCAGTGAGGATTAAATTACACACGTCAGTGTTCAGACCTCAGACTTCATTACCGACTTATGCGCTGTTCAGGAGTTATGGGAGAGTTGCACACGTGGGGGTGGAGTTTATTTAAAAAAGAGGCGTGTCTCAGTTAGGTTTGATTCTGATCTTGAACTTAAGCACAGGTATCTTGTGTGATAGCAGCAGGACTGGAGACAGTGTTAAAGCTCCACTCTGCGTGATTCTGCCCCCGGAATGCCCCGCCCTTACCCCTCCCTCTCCAAGCATGTATTAGAGCATACAGCGGCCGTCAGGTGCCCGTAGCGTACTTCCAAGTACTCATAGGGACTCAGTATCCCAGTAGGAAAGCTTACATAAGCCTGCATTTTAAGCTAATGAAAACACAATGATTTGTAGCTGCAGTAATTATACACTAATGAACATATACTTATGAATATTACATTCCATTTCTGCCAATAGATCCCCCTAAATCCTACATACTGCACCTTTAAATTCAGTAAATAACAGACTTCATTTAGCCAAATATTACATTTAGGTGCAATGTCATGCTCAGGAGGTGAAACTCTCCATTACACACACAAAAAACTAAGACAATGCATATAATTATAATGGCAAATGTCTGCATTATATTTAATCAAACTAAAAATCACACCAAAATGCTAAAATGATTGATGCTCATCAAACTTTTGCATGTTTTAGGTATAAAATGGTTATTACAAAAAATGATATCAATTTCAAGTGACTGATAATTAAAATTAGCTCCATTTGTTTATTGCAATACACACTCTTTTATAAATACACATCCACTGTGTAGCACTAAGAGACCTGCTGAAACCCTTTCTTCAAAAAATACACGTTTGACAAATATCACTTCAACCATATGAGCTTTTCTCTGTTTGATACGACTGATTTATTATTCATTCTACCATTAAACTAAAATCTGTGCACGCTTTTATAATATAATACATGTAAATAACTGTCATGTACGTACTGTTTTCAAATATGGCCTCATTCCATGAAAACAGAGAGCTCTTAGTACTAAAAGTACAACTACAGGGTCAGAGTTAGTTAAACTAGAGAATAAATATCTAAATATAACTGACAAATCACACCATCATCAATCAAACCTTACAATATTATATTTCAATGAGATTTTGATTCAGTATGATGGTCACATAAACTTGACCGTCGTACCGAAGTACCTTGAACTGCACAAATGCTCAATACTGCTAAAGTACACACCCATGCAGCGTTGAGGTCTAGTGTTAATAAGATCATATAACATTCTGTTACCTGATATAATCATAAACAGATATGGCAAAGTACACAAAATAAAATGCTAATCTTAAAGACTAGCATGTCTCTCTAGTCCTCTCGCCCTGTTTTGAGTGGAAGTAAAATTATTTTGTTCAGCATTTCCAATCTAGGGACAGGTCACAGCTTGAATGAGAAGCTGATGGTATCACCATCACTGTGCTGATACATGACTTGGATTGGTCGTGATTTTCAATCAATTATTCACTGAAGTTATCAAATTGTTGATGATGTTTACATTCACTTCTTTTTACCATTTTTTAAAATATTCAATAACTGTATAATATTACAAGACTTTACATACCACTATTTTCTGCCTCTATTTGCACAGAATAGGCAGAATTGCATGATTTAAGAGGAGATTTTTAACTTCAAATCTTTACTTTCTTCCCCAGTAGATCTGCTTGGTCTCGTTTTACTTCCACTAGTGTAATACAGAAGGCGAAATGCGCTGGGGAATCTACTCAGTCACTACAACATGGACTAATCATTCAGAAGAAAAATCAAGTTTTTTTGGAAAGTTCTATTTTTTTTATTTTTCAAATTGTCTCTTGCTTTATTCTACTTCCTATTACATTGACGACACAGAAAAAAAACTCTTTTCTTTCTATTCAGTCCACATTTTCTGTCCCTGATTGTTTTCGGGTTTGAAGGTGCGGGTTTGTGTTAAATTCGGTCGTGTAGACGTTATTGTAAAACTCCAGCTCAGAAGCTTCTACTAAAGAAATATCTGTCGACCTCAGAGGTGTGAGTTAAACACAGGTGATTTTACTAACCTGAATGTGGAGCTCAAAAAATCCGCTTAAGCAGCTGAGTAACCCGACTCTGAATACCTGGAACTTTCCTCAAATTAGTACTGATGTAATGTTTGAACTCCTACTTCTTACCCCTTCCCCAGGTCCGCCAGTTCCCCTGTTGCTTAGTGTCCATGCTACACACTTCTCCACACTCACAGCCTGCAGTCCTGAAGAATTGGCTGGAAGTTGGAAAAAATGGTATAGACGTGTGTCTTGCGCCAGATACATCATACCTCATGGAGATAACAACTTCACCATGTGGAGTCGCATTACTATTCCTGCCTTGTATTGGCTCGTCTGATTTACACATTACACGGACTGAAGATTGAGAACACATGCTGGTGGAATGACGGATTAGCTGAAACTGCCTCATAACACAGAGGCTTAGTTAAAGACGTCTGTCTAGATAATAGCGCACCAGACTGTCAAATATAATCAACCAACATTTTTAAGCTCAGTCTTTCTACATTACGTTTGTGAGCTGATTAAGTATTATTAATCAGAACTGCAACACGTGCCATACACCAGACCATATTGTTCCTATTGAACAAAATGATGAACTGTGCTCTTATTTAATGAAGAATTGCCTTGGGGATGAGAACATACTATGGCAGTTACGCTCCAAACAACAGGCTCATAATTAATTGCATTTTATATTTTAATGCGAACCTGCTTGAAAGGAGTTATAATTAACAGTGTATTCAGTTTATCACAGTTTGGTTCTGGATGAAACAGATGTCATCATTTTCTCAAGAAAACAAAAAACTTTAATACCCTCCTCACTGGTATTGAGTTGCTGATCATGGACTAATCCTAAACTTTCCACCAGACAAGGCGCATTATATGCAAGCAAAATCTCCTGCATTCAAAAAGTCAAGGATTTAGCGATTTTTAAGAATGAATTAAAATAGATATATAGAATTAGAAATAGATTTAGAAACTTTTAAGGGTTCTTAGCTTGAGAGATCCCATGCAGAACAACGTATCAAAGTATTTCCCTGTCAGACTAAAGCCGACCTGACAGCGGTGGCACGCAGAGACCCGCATTGTTGCGTGCCACAGAGGGAACTACTCGTGAAGTGTGACTGGAGCTTCGTGACACTTTCTTCCCTCCTCCTCCTCTAATTTCTGCTGATGGCCAACAATAATAATGCCCGCAGCCGCCACATATAAACACTTTTGCATTTGTTCTGAATCTTGTGAATGCTACATGTCTCTTCTATCACTAAACACTGAGTGTGTGAAGCTTTTTGAACCATGCCTTTATATTCACTATTCTGACATTTGACTGCCACAGTGTTCCAGCTTGAGCTGTCGCACCCCAAATTCCTGCATGATGACATCACGCATGCGTAACTATAGCGTGTCAGTGAGTGATCATTCATGCCACTGAGTGCACAGGCGTGCCCAGGCATGACATCATCACAACTCATCCACAAATAGTGCATGCACATATATATATATATGTGTGTGTGTGTGTGTGTGTGTGTGTGTGTGTGTGTGTGTGTGTGTGAAGTACATCCACTAAGGTTTCTTTGGTTCTCCCTTTAGCGAAAGATCTC
>JAQQZX010000012.1:535121-552320 GCA_030068355.1 Notoglanidium maculatum
TCTCTCCCTCGCTCTCTCTAGCTCCCTTTCTCCCTCTCTCCCCCCCTTACTCTTAATCTGTACCCATGTACCATCACTCTAATGCTAATTAGTATCCTAATGCTCTGACCTCTGTCATTGATTTATGCCAGCTCTGTGAAAAGTCCAAAGCTTCACATGACACATGGCGAGAGAGTGTAATTACAGAGCTCAACACATTTATTACAGTGGTAATTTTTACCACTTTTACTTACAGCTGATATACGTGTGTGTGCGTGTGTAACGTCCTGGCATAACAAAAATCAACAGCAGGTCAATCAGAACCAAAATTCAGCAGGTGAGCAAATGAAATTAAGATTTTAACAGCGGACCAATAAGAACACAGACTTCAGCAGTGGCCCAATTAGAACCGAGAATTCAGCTGCAAACCAACCAGAATCAAGGATTCAACAAATAGCAAACCAGAATAGCGAGCTGAACAGCGGACCAATCAGAATCAACCCGGTGCACACTCTGTTACTCAGGAACTCCATCAGGGAGAGAAACTTTCAGCAGAACAAATTCACCCTTCATATGTTAATATGCATATCACACACACACACAAAGACAAATGCGAGAGAGATACACAGATGGAGACAGAGAGAGTGATGGAGGGCGCCATATACGAAGAGAGGAAGTGGAGTAGAACAGCAGGTAATTCAATTTTTGGACTTCTGGAAACTTGCTCGTAAATCTTGGCACTCTGAAAGGAGCTGTGTTCTCTGAGGGGTCAGAGAGAGTCTCAGTGCTCACACACACTCTTACACACACACACACACACACACACACACACACACACACACTCCCCTGGGGACTGTAGATCTCTGCATCCATATACTGAACACACAGGTTAATAACACACACACACCCACCCACACACACACATGCAGAGAGAGAGAGAGAGAGAATGGATAAAAATATAAAGTATGAAATGATTGCGTGAGATAGATAAATGGGCAGGTAGATGGAGAGAGGGAGACAGGGAGACAGATAAATAGAGAGAGAGAAGAGTAAGATGAAAAAATCATACTGTGTGTTTTAGATTATAAAGAGAGAGCGAGCGTCACGTCACATACAACCCCCAGATCTTATTACAAGACTGCAATACTAAAGCATTAGACACTGAACACTACTGATCACACAAATAATCACACAGCCACTAAATCACACAAGCATGTAATCAGTCACAATCTCACAATCAACCACACAATTAATCACACAATATAAAATGCACTATAATATAATCAATCACACAATCATACAGTCTCATAACCTGTCACACAAATTGCACAATCACATAAACAATGACACAATCATACAATAAATCACTATAAATCACACAACCCTACACTCACAATCACACAATTAATACAGTCACTCAATATCACAGTCATACAATTCCCACAATTACATAATAAATCACACAATCACAGTCTTTTAATCACACGGTAAACTATGCAATCACACACAGAAATACAATCACATTCACAATAATTGATTCACATCACACATTCACACATTCACACATTCACACAATCACACAATGAAACAAATTACAATATCAGTTATACAAGCACATAATCAGCGATCAGCCTGTAACTGCCTGTAACTCAGCACGCAGAATCTGTTGTGTGCTTTATAAACACACGTGTGCTGATGGAGCTGTTCTGTGTTTAAGCTCCTTTATTATTTCACTTTCACAATGAATAACATATTCTCATTTAAATAAACAGGTATGACAGTGTTATAGCGCCTCCCACAGGACACTTATAATGTTACCAGTTCGAACACATGCCGCGTCTGCCATTTAAATTCATTTGCATCCTGTGTTTATTTCTTTATTCGCATGCTCTCAGTTTGTGCAGTTTGATGCAGGGATGTGTTCCAGATTCAGAGGTCATTATTAAACCATGAGGGGGAAAATAACAGAAATGTATTCATTAATTCTCTTAATAATCGGCTACCAATCAATTAATCAATCAATTAAATTAATTTATACCTAATTCAATAATAATAATAAGTACTAATGATATAATGACACAGCTTTACATGTGAAAATATGAGTTAACTTCAAAACTATGTATATATGTATACTATATACAGTATAAAACAGCACAGAACTGAACCTGTTCCACTACATGAATTATGGCAAAATGAAATCACATCAATAAAACAAGGGTTTTTTCCTTGAAATTGTAAATAAAATGAATGATTACTTTAATGAGAAACAACATTTCTAAACATCAAATCATTTCACCCACTCAATATTTAACAGTGTTTTCCATAAGAAAAGACCCCTCCCTGATGTACAGATATGCAATATGTAAATAAGTAATAGATTACATGTATTAATGAAAAGGCTAAATAATCTAAATAAACAAATAAAATGATAAATGATAAAAGTTAAGTACTTCATTACAAACCTCGATCACTGGGGATGATTTATAAACATTTTATATGTAAAATGCATTATTTCAGAACTTTTTGAGCCACCTGATTTATTTGTTTATTAATTTATTTCCTTATTTATTTGTATATTTACTCTCTTTTTGTGTCAGTTTGTGCTTTATGAGCTGAAGTTTGTATAACTCTGTATGACGCTGTTAGTTAGACACTCACTGCTTAGTGATGTTAACCCTAAACAAAGTAAAACCCAAAAAGTAAAGACCCCGAACACGACTTCACTGATCATCTACATCTGCAGTAGCGAGGATGCTGTAGAGCTCTCGTTACTGGCAGACCTTTAATGCAGTGCAGAGAATCCAGTTATAAACAGAACAGTTATATACAGAATAAATGACTACAGACGCAGTGAGAGCGAAGACCTGAGGATTTCAGGTGCAGGACGCAACACAACACCTCCCTCTTCTCTTCCATATCACTCCTTTATTATTAATGCCCAATACATAATCACCTCACAGCCTTGCAGGCTGCAGGTCGCTATGGAAACAACAGACAGCTTTTAGAATATTATGGGATTTCCAGACTTACCTGAGAAGAGAGGGATGCTCTTAGTCTGTCCCTCCACCACCTCTCTCTCTCTTCCTCTGTCCAGTCTCAGAGAGGACTGATAGACTGAGAAGAGTGAGAGGAGGGAAGGAGAGAAAGAGAGAGAGAGAGAGAGAGAGAGAGGAGGGAAGCTGTAAAGTTTTCTCATACTTGAAGAATTTGTCCTCCCCCTGTCTCTCGCTCTCTGTGATGTAACTCCGTGAGGTTTTACAGGTCCCCACTGGGCGTAGGTTTCCGACCGAAAACATCTGATATTTTTTCATGTTTTGACTGAGTGAAATAAATCTCCATTCATCCTCATTGTCTCCATAAATACACTCTTTCACACGCTCTCAAGGCTCTGAAATGATGCACTTTCATGTGAATTCCAGCTTCACACCCAGTTCAGTACCGAGTGCAGAACGGCCAGTGCACTGAGGAAATCCCACAATGCACCATGAGAGTCTAGGGTCCAAATACAAAATGCATTGTCTGAGACTGGTGATGCTAGATACACAGTACTGTGCGGAAGTTTAGGCACCCTAAATATTTATTTTACAAAAACCTTTTAGATTTTGCAAACAGCACTTTTCCAAAAATAATTTGTATTTGAAAATGTTTGTATGTCAGTAAAGAAAGCAGTAATGAAGCGAGTGTGATGGTCAAAGTCTCCAGACGAGCTGTGTCAGATTCTCCAAGATGCTCAGTAACACTTACAGCTCATTTGCTTATAAACCTGCACACACTGGAACTGGAACTGCCGTTTAAGCAAAAAAGCAAAGGGGCGTCACACTGAATATTGATTTTTGTTTTACTTTGTTACTGTTTACCTCACATTGTAGTATTTTTCTTTTAAGCAGAAATATTTAATTTTTGTATTTTACAAGTCATCTTTACTTTACAGCATTTCACTGCATGTGCCTAAGACTTTTGCACTGTACTGTACATGTGCATCTAACGGGGGACCCAAAAGCCTGCATCCATAGTCACGTATTTATTTAAATACAGATTATTAGCATCGCAGAGATTCCCGCATCATTTTTGGGATGACCGCTATGCCGTTGATCATGCACGCCTCCTGTTTCTCTAAAATGTTTAAAAACTTTCCCAACAGTGATGTGCGATATTTGAAAATATCAGGATGCTTTTAATTGAATTGGACCTCTGTTTAAAGAATCCTGTCTTGCATACATGAGAATAAATGAAATTCAATCTTCGATTGTCAGTTTCGAAGCTATCTTGGATCAGAAATAAAAAGAAAAATATTAAAATAAGAAAGTAATTAAATATATAATATAATATATAATATATATGAATAATAATAATAATTTATTAATAAAAACATAATAAATATTAATATTAAATATTAATATTAATTAAAATATAATAATATAATAATATATAAATATTTAATATAATATTATATAATAAATAAATTAATTTACTAAAACAAGATACAATAATAAAACAAGATAAGGTCAAATGTAAGATAAAAGGTAAAAGGTAGAAAAATTAAAAATAAATATAATAAAATAGGAGCAAATGGGGGTATGGCAGTAAAACTGATTCTAAAATTCTAACAAAAAAAAATCTTATGAGAAAAGATATGTTTTTAGTCTATTCTTAAAAGAATGTATTGTTAGAGCAGACCTTATTTGGTGTGGTACAGAATTCAAAAATCTGGGAGCATAATGACTGAAGGCATCTTGAGCTGGTTTAGAGTTAACTATGTGGACAGTGAGGAGAGCGTCACCTGATGACCTGATGGTGTAATCTGTGAGCGTGTCATCAATATAGGAAGGAGCCATTCACTGATTTAAATACAATAAGAAGTATTTTTAAATTAATTTTACTCCATTTGACTGGAAGCCAATGGAGAGAGATGAAAATAGTAGTTATGTGTTTAAATCTTTAGGTTTTAGTTAATACCCCTGCAGCAGCATTCTGGATAAGCTGAAGTTTATTTAACATCTTATTTGTCAGTCCAACAAAAAGTGTATTACAATAATCAAGTCTGCTGGAAATAAAAGCATGAACTAGCTGTTCGGAATCTGATTGAGAAATGAGGGTCTAACTTAGGATATATTTCTAAGAGGATAAAAAGCAGTTTTAGAGATGCTAGCTACATGCTTCTCGAAGATAAGATTGGCATCAAAAATCACTCCCAGGTTCTTGTCATGCTCACAGGGTTTTACTCATGGGCTGTTAACAATGAGTGAAGCTGCTGCCTTAAAGCGACCTCTTAAAAGTATTTCTGTTTTGTCCTGATTTAGCTGTAAAAAAAATTTGGGCCATCCATTTTTTAATATCGACAATGCACTGGAGGAGGTCATTCACTTATTCACTTAAACAGATATGTATAACTGTCATCAGCATAAGGCTGATATGAAATGTTGTATTGCTGAATAACGGACCCAAATGGGAGCATATATAAGTTAAACAAAAGATGACCAAGAATTGACCCCTGAGGGACCCCACATGGAATATCAAAATCCTCTGATTTAAAACCACCAATATGAACAGAGAAGATTCCAGTAAGATAAGCAGAGAGCCAGCTAAGATTTGTGCCACCAAGGACCAAGCAAGGCGTTTAAGAAGAATAGCATGGCCAATTGTGCCGAAGGCGGCACTGAGGTCAAGAAGTACGAGAATAGAGACTTCGTGGTGATCTGAGTTCATTTTCAGATCATTAACAACTCTAGTCGAGTACTGTGATAAACTCTAAACCCAGGCTGGTAAACATCAAACAGATTACTGTAAGATAGATACGTATGCATTCAATTGTCGATACACAAATTTTTCAAGGATCTTTCCCAGAAAGGGAATTTTTGAGATTGGTCTGTAGTTCTTGCAAGTTAAAGGTCAAAATCACTTTTTTTTCAGCAATGGTGTAACAATAGCATGTTTGAGAGATGTGGGGAAGATTTCAGGGAGTAGGGAAGTATTAACGATTTCAGGAACATCATATGCCAAACAGCTGTAAACATTTTTGAACAAAGTAGTAGGCATTGGGTCAAGAACATGTTGCAGAACTTAACTGTTGCACCAATTCTTGTAATTCATTACAGTTAATTAGGCTAAAGTTGGAAAGTGTGTGTGGAAGGGGATTGAGTGGAAGGAGGACAGTCATGTCCAATAGCAGAGGCCACAATATTATTCCTTATGTTAGAAATGTTATGGTTAAAATATAAGGAAACTTCATTACATTTTTCTGAAGAGTGAAGTTCAGCAGGTTTATGAGGATTAAGATTATCTGTTACGCTAAACAGAACCTTAGAATTGTTCAAATTCTCAGTAATGATTTTAGAGAAGTGGAGCTGTCTAATTTTTTTAATTTCTTTGTTATATTTGCAGAGCAAGTCCTTGTAAATATTATATCATCATCATACCATATCAGCCTACATTTTAGTCTTATGTCATTTGAGCTCAGATTTGCAGCGAGTGCTTTTTAGCGCCCTCACTCTTTCCTCATTCCTCCAGGGTGTTTTTGTTTTTCCAGTAATTACCCTTGTCTTAATTAGTGCAGCGCCACTCAGATATTTGTTTGTTCACCCAAGCAACGTTAAAGAAAACAGGAAAATGATGTGAAATCCCAACATTTAGGATTTATATCCAGGCCTTTAGAAACAACCAGATCAGGAATGTGACCATGATCATGAGTAGGCCCAGCAATGTGCTGTGAGAGCTGAAAGGTTGATAACATTAGCAAAGCGGTCTGTGACATTATCCCTATGAATATTGAAATCACCAGCAATAATAAAATTCTACTGAAATTTTACATAAAAGCTCAGCAAATTCAGATAAAACCCCTTCTTTAGCGTTGGAGGGCAGTAAACTGTGAGCACTAGACAGCGATAAACAGATTGAATGATTAGAGCTAAACCAAAAGAGACACTTATACATGGTAAAATATCAGAAAAAAATAGTGGTAGTACCTACACCTTTCTTAGAAGACCTATTACAGTGAGAAAAATTAGATTGTGAAGCTCCAGTCAGTTCTTTACTGCCAGTAAAGTCTCAGTGAGGAGAATACAGTCACGCTCATGAGACTGTATAATATTATTCATAATAAAAGTTTTATTAGAGCGAGATCTGACATTGAGGAGTGCCATCTTCAATGAGCTGGTCGTAAGGGTGGTGGGAATATCAGATGTGGCAGAGTCAGACCTGGGAGTACTGAGTTCTGACATGCGTCTCAGCAAGACCCGATCCAGTCCTCCATGTTACCTTCATCCAGTTCTAACAGTGCTTTTAGATGTTGTCGAACACTCCAGTTGTGTGTTAGTGAATAGTCTGTTCCCTCCTAAACAGGCTGGGGAACTTGGTGATGTTGTGTCCGAGTGAAACTCTGGGCTGCACTGCCCACCCGCAGCAGGTCCTTGTGGTCAGACGCTGTGGAGTTGCTGCTGTGCAGTGAAGCAGCTAGTCCACATCCTCTCCCTTATGCATCTTTAGAAGATGGTGAGGATTCAGGGCACTGTTTTAGCTTAGTGAATTATTATGCAGGATCATTAAACATCATTATCTAACACCTTCTGACAGATTGTTTTGGAGAACCTAATACAAAACATATCTCATAATCCCACAGACCCTACTGATTTTCTTCATAAATATGGTTGTCATGGCGATCCAGCTGTGTGATGGATTTGACCCTGATTTGTTAAATTTGTCCATGTGTTTAGTTTTTCCCTGTTTTTAGCTCTTTCCCTGCTGAGGTCTGGGAGAGAAGGAGAAGGGGGAGCTGTCAATCATCTCCAACATCCCCACTTCCTTCCACTTTAGCTCCAGCCAATCAGGGCCCAGAGCTGCTATTGAGTGTCAGGGGCCGGCTCTTTAAAACACAACATTCTGGATGCTTCTTGTTTTCTTATTTTCCCCTTGGTCTTGTTTGGCCTTTCTGCTGTGTGTATTAAATATATATCAGTGTCTTTCAGTGCGGTCCTTCATCACCATGTTCATGTTTTTATATCACAGTGATAGTGTGACATTGTTTTCTGATATCAATTTTGAGCCAGAAAGGATAGGTTATTTCTGCTGAGAAGTGAAGCGGCAAAACAGGATGCTTAATTTGGAAGGACCTGTAGAATTGCTGTTAAATGTAACGACTATAAAGCATACAAAGCTCTAGACTTGGAGTTTTGTCAACACGAATAAAATGAAATTTCAGACTGTACTTTGACTCACATGCACAGGTTTCTTCCATTATTATGTAAGTAATAACCACCCTGTGTGTGTGTGTGTGTGTGTGTGTTGATAGATGGAGTGAACACATTTTGGTCAGAAGTTCGGCTCACATATTATCACTGTGTTTTGTAGAGTTTATCTCGGTGTATTAGTAGGTGATGGTGATCTTGAGTAGTTTCTGCAGCCCTCCTGTAATTTCCCCATATAATAAATCTATACTGTCAATCCAGAGGGGAAGCTGTCAACATTCCCTTCAGAGGCCAATGTCATGATGTAGATTACTGTTTTTTACCACAGGACTCACTCGCAGCTTGTCCACACCAGGGTCCGCACCCTTGTATGCGTTCCAATCGCGACACACTCTGATACAGAAATGAACAGTTTTACACAAGAACATTCAGACACATAAATGGACTATATATCCCACACTACACGGCCTACAAACAACATGGCCGAACCCCTCCCGCGTTCAGGGTCACCTGACTTCTGATTGGGAGCAGACGCCTCCAATCAGTCACACAACATGAACTCTTTTTAAACCCCTCAATTCATTGTGTGCTTATGAAGCATTAGTTCTGCTCCATAGTGTGTCTGCCTGTTGCCAAGCCTTTACTCTGGGTTTGCTATCCTGGTTGTTGATATTGTTTCATGTTTTCTATTCCCAAGTTTGTTTTGCTTATATTATCCTGTTTGTAGATCGATCGACCATTTGCCTGTTTCACGGCTCTGATTTCTGCCTGCCGTCTTTGTACCTTTGGCAAATGTTTTTTATTAAAATGTCAAAACTGCGCTTGCATCCCGTCTGGTTCGAGTTTCCAGACACTTAGATGATTATTTAATATCTTTTTGCATGTATTGTGGTTATAATATAATATAATATAATATAATCATTAGGACATGCCTTGTTTAAACTCAGCAGTGTGCAATTGTGTCATTTCCATATTAAACTCTCTCCGAGTGACTTCCTGCTGTTTACGAGCTCCAGGAGAACCCTGGCCACTTGGATTAGGATTTCTGTGTGTGTTGTGCATCTGGCTGTGAAAACGCCTACACACTTACATGAGGTGTGATAAAAAAAATGCAACCAAGATAAATCATGTCAGATCTCTTTCCACCTTTACTGTGATAAAGCAAACAATAACAATCAAGTGAAAAACAAACAGAACAGTTTAAGTGGAAAAAAGAAAAAGAAATGTTTACATAAGTATTCACACCCCATAACTAATGCACTTTTAAAGCACTTTTTGCTTGTAATTCAGCACTCAGTCTTTTGGGGTGCATATACATTTGATCATTTTATTCCACTCTTGCTTTCAAAACTGCACCAGATCTATCTACATGTGGGGAGATCTCCTGTGCACAACCCTCTGCAAGGCATTTCACAGTGTTCTTCTTCTGAACCGTTCCTTTGTTGACCTGGGTTTGTGATTTGAGTTGTGATCTTGCTGGAAGGTGAAGTAATTCTTATTCATTTTCAGCAGTCTAACAGAGGCCTGCGGGTTTAGTGTCAAAATAGATTGGTATTTAGAGCTATCCACAATTCCCTCTTTTCCCTCTGAATAGAGCCCCAGTTCCAGCTGAAGAGAAGCAGCTCCACAGCATGATACTGCCAGCACCATGCTTCAGAGTGGCTATGACGATCATTAAATGATAAACTGCCTTGGTTCTGGGATTTTCAGAATTATGCCCACAAATTTCTAACACAGACTCATAAGGCCACTTTTTTATCACATGATTTGGGGTGATTAAGGAGAGCTTGGATGTATGCCTTCCATCTAGCCACCTTACCCCAAGCCCAGATGTGAAGATTATGAGAAATTGTTGTCATATGCAGGGAGTGAGTGCTTCTTGCCAGATGTTTCTGCAGACCCTTTAATGTTGCAGTAGGTCTTTTGGTAACCTTCCTGATTAGTTCTTCTTGTCCTTTAGTCTATTTTGGAGGAATATCCTGTTCATGGTGATGTCACTGTGCTGCTATAGTACAAATGTGATTGGAAAATCCTTTTGTAGCCATCTCCTGATCGTTACTGATAGGAAACCAATTATAGATGGCACATATCCTGACAGCCTACAGAGGAACCTGCCCATCTGTGTGTGTGTGTGTGTGTGTGTGTGTGTGTGTGTGTGTGTGTGTGTGTGTGTGTGTGTGTGTGTGTGTGTGTGTATAAACTACATAACTGTGTGATAGGCACCAGAAGACTTTAATCCAGTGGATATTTTAATTGTAATGTGAATGTCATTCGACACGATGCAAAGAGCTTTCAGATTCTCTGGAGTGTGTGTGTGTGTGTGTGCATGTGAATGTGTGTGTGTGTGCGTGTGTCTGCTCATCCTACAAAACTCCCATCATGAGTAATACATGTTCATGCTTAAAATAAATCACCAGTTTTAATTAAACACTAAATTTACTGCTTTTAACAGTAAACAGTAAATTTACTAAATTTACTAAAGTGATAGATTTAACAAAATGACAGTTGGTGGTTTCAGTGGTCAGGAAGCTTAGCCAAGAGGATTGCTAGTGGCTAACAGCTAACATGTCACACCCTTGCACTAGTCACTCAGTCCAGTGGAAAGTTTCAGCCATTGGTTGCATTTGAATTTCTAACTCCACTTTATTAAAATAAGTATTAATATACTGCATTTTCTTTTGTAGCATTAAAAATGCTATGCTAGGCCCTGCTCTGTGGAAACTTTTAGTGCTTGCTTATTAGCCTTAGCCTCATAGCATTACAGTTGGACATGTGCTAACGGTTTAACTTTGTTTTGTTTGATTACTGTTAGCAGTTGAACTGAAATGAACAAAAAGTAAAGCCAAGATGACATCTTCATAAAGGATTCTGGAGCATGATTAGCCTGATTATTAGCACAATTAGCATTCCATGACATTCCAACACTGTAGCCTAATTCAGTGTATTATTTCCTCACACACAGTCCCTGTAATGACGTCATTCTCAAGGGTGTAAGCAATGATAGTAAAGTGTACCCAGTGTGTTACGTTACGTCCCCCAGGAACCTCCTGCATTATGGACATCAGTAAATCACACTCTCTATAAACGCCTGCTGAATTACAGCTCTGAGGAAACAGGCGAAACACTCGACGGAGGTGTATGCAATGCAACAACCATCTGTTGTGTTTTCTTACACACTGTGTTTGGCTACTGTTGTGTTTGGTTTGGTCACATTGCTAACCGCTGTAGCAGTGGGTAACCATGCGTACCAGTTTTAAAGTTCCAGTCCACACAAACAGGGAATGAATCCTTTTGATTAAAATGAATCTTTTCTCTCACAATCTACATTCCATTTAGCATCTCATCCCTGAAGTGAAGATTTATAATGGAGTAATAACATGGTTATATATAGGGGTACCCTGAAAAAGGTTGGGACTGCATGGAAATCTGATTATATAGGAACCATACAGAAATCTGATTATACGGGAACCATACAGAAATCTGATTATACGGGAACCATACAGAAATCTGATTATACAGGAACCATACAGAAATCTGATTATATGGGAACCATACAGAAATCTGATTATCAAGGAACCATACAGAAATCTGATTATCAAGGAACCATACAGAAATCTGATTATACAGGAACCATACATAAATCTGATTATACAGGAAACATACCAAAATCTGGTTATACAGGAACCATACATAAATCTGATTATACAGGAACCATACAGAAATCTGATTATATGGGAACCATACAGAAATCTGATTATACGGGAACCATACAGAAATCTGATTATCAAGGAACCATACATAAATTTGATTAAACAGGAACCATACAGAAATCTGATTATACAGGAACCATACATAAATCTGATTATACAGGAACCATACATAAATCTGATTATATAGGAACCATACAGAAATCTGATTATACAGGAACCATACAAAAATCTGATTATATAGGAACCATACAGAAATCTGATTATACAGGAACCATACAGAAATCTGATTATATGGGAACCATACAGAAATCTGATTATACGGAAACCATACAGAAATCTGATTATCAAGGAACCATACATAAATTTGATTAAACAGGAACCATACATAAATCTGATTATACAGGAACCATACAGAAATCTGATTATACAGGAACCATACAGAAATCTGATTATACAGGAACCATACAAAAATCTGATTATATAGGAACCATACAGAAATCTGATTATACAGGAACCATACAGAAATCTGATTATACGGGAACCATACAGAAATCTGGTTATATTAGAACCATACAGAAATCTGATTATCTAGGAACCATACAGAAATTTGATTATACAGGAACCATACCGAAATCTGATTATACAGGAACCGTACCGAAATCTGATTATACAGGAACCATACAGAAATCTGATTATATAGGAACCATACCAAAATCTGATTATACGGGAACCGTACAGAAATCTGATTATATGGGATCCATACAGAAATCTGATTATACAGGAACCATACAGAAATCTGGTTATACGGGAACCATACAGAAATCTGATTATATTGGAACCATACAGAAATCTGATTATATGGGAACCATACAGAAATCTGATTATACAGGAACCATACCAAAATCTGATTATCTAGGAACCATACCAAAATCTGATTATACAGGAACCATACCGAAATCTGATTATACAGGAACCATACAAAAATCTGATTATATAGGAACCATACAGAAATCTGATTATACAGGAACCATACAGAAATCTGATTATACAGGAACCATACAGAAATCTGGTTATACGGGAACCATACAGAAATCTGATTATATGGGAACCATACAGAAATCTGATTATACAGGAACCATACAGAAATCTGATTATACAGGAACCATACCGAAATCTGATTATACAGGAACCCTATAGAACCCCTATAGAAATATTTTTATTTGTGACTCGTAATACCAAATTAGGTGTCAAGCCACATATTGGGTGATTTGAGTTCTGCATATTTTCAGATTCCTGACTTCATATGATGGGTCACATATTTACAACAGGTAACCCATAAAAACCCAGTAGGATCCACATACAACTCTGATTATTCAGGGCCACTATAGGATTATAATTTTATAGAATCAATATTGCCAATGTAGCAATATATTCAGTCAATACAATGAGAAATCTGATTATATTGGAACCCCAAAGAAATATAATTATTTAGAAACACTCTAGAAATTTAATTATATAGAAACACTACAGAGGTCTAATTATATTCCAATTCAATAAGAATCCATAGACATTTGATTATTTAGGAGCCATATGTAAAAGTCATTATATGTAGGACGGTAATAATAATAATGTTACAATATTCCAATGGGTAACATGGAAAAATACCATAGGAGCCCCACTAAACTCTGATTATATATAGCACCCTATAGAAATTATATTATATACCAAAAGATAACCCAAATATTTCAATAGCAGTCCTAATAGCCTTCGCAGAGATGGACAGGTGTGAAGCTGCCTTTAACCTTGACCATTAGAAGACTGTTGTCTTTATGACACCTTCTGAATGAGACAGGCGCTATTGCAAGACCTAAACTACTGCCTGAGACAGAAGATGACCGTTTTTAAAAAATGCATACAATATCAATAATGTGGACATGAAGTATTGTGATTTATCGTCTAGCTAATCATTACGTGGGGTTCTCAAAGCTATAGAAGTTCTGTTATGGTCATCCATACAAACAGGTCACACTGTGGAGAAAAAGAGGAAAGACTCTGGTTTGTCCATTTTCATGAGGCAAAGCAGGGACTGGAAGAACATCAAGAAATGTGGGCTATCACTCCTCAGAGAGAGAGAGAGAGAGAGACAGAGGGGGGACTATGAAAGAGAGAAACGATTGAAAACGCCGGACTTTACAAGACATAAATGGTTTTTCTTCTTAGTTCGTTTCTGAAAGGCCAGATGGTCTTGCTCTCATAATAAAAGAGTGGAAAATAAAGGAGTATCGATGAAGAGAAAAACATCACCACTGTACCGAGACTCATCACTCTGCACCATCATCCCAACACACATGATTACCAAATTATGCAACACAAGTAAGGCCCAGTCTATCCTTTATAAATCACTTCCTGAGTATCTTATGGTCATACTAAAACCTGTACTCAAAGTCAAATCACCTCTTATTCACCAATACCATCACCGTCTTCATGTCATTAGAGCCAGAAACCCATCCTAAATCAGCAGTCAGACTGCAAGAGGGTAATTTTTTTTGCTCATTCTGCTCTTTATAAATCCCTTCCTCAGTCTTATGATTAAACCAAGGCTTATATGAGTCATTCAAAATGAAATAGCCTTTTAATTGCCAATGTTGTCATAGTCGTCATAACATTAAAGTCAAAACCTGTTACTAAATCAGCAGTTTTACTGCAAGAAGCCTTTGCTTTTTCGTTCAGGCTTTGCTAGTGGCGTGAGAATGATAATAAGGGGAAATAGACCACAATTAATCTGTCTGATCACTATGCAAGGCTGTTTTTAGCCAACACATTTTCACGTTTCTCATTCTAACACCATTTTGGGAATTCTTGACTAAAATTCAGATGTTACTTCCACGTGTATATTTTTGACTTTCTGTGTATGTGTCTCTAGCTCACCACCCGTGATCTTTAAAACTGCATCAATGTCAAAAGTGTCTGAGACATAAACAGTATTTAATAATTTTGCACAAGTAAATTTAAATATGGATCCTCTGAAGAAGGGGTGGTGGTGGGGTTTAAAAAATGGTAAAATGTTACTTGTTAAAAAATACTTTCTTTCTTTCTTTCTTTCTTTCTTTCTCCTTTTCACTGTTACATTATTATAGGCAAAAATATTTTATATAAGAAATAAGAATAAAATGACTTGTAGACTTTAATAATAATAATAAAATTCCACGAGATGTGCAGCAATAGTTATTTGTTGGCAGTTTGTGAGCAAACGTACAGTATGTATCGTAATAAATATTGTGCACTGTGGAAATGTCTGAGAATCATGAAATGATATTTCCGCGTTACGTTGGAGGGACTTTTGAGCCCATCATGTCACTCGTGCTAACAGTTGAAGCGCACTTTTGTATATCCCAGTTTCATGCTAGCTTCTTTGTCAATTTTTGCTCAATAATCCTCTTTAAACGTTATATAATACAGTGTGATGCTAGCTTTTGTACTTGATTTTCCATTACATTCCAACTCTTGAGCTTTTTATGCTTCAGCAAAGCAGAAAGAATATAAAGGTTGCGAGTGGGTTTTTCTAGGTCAGCTTTGCCCATGACATCAGCAGCCATTGCGAGTTGGAGGAACATGTGAATGATGGCCATTGAGAAAATAGCAAACAGAGGAATCCCGAAATCCTGAAAATGACGAGGATGGAGGAGTGCAAGTGGGAGGAAACATTAGAGAGAACATTATAGAAATAAAAGTCATTTTGGGGAAAGGAAAAAGTAAGTGTGTGGGTAGAATGTTTCTGTGTGATTACGTATAGCTGTCAGTAACTCATGCAGCCAGGCAGCCATTTCTCCTGAGATGAATGAATTTGTTAAAGGGGAAATGACTGAGTCAAAAAGAGTGAATCAAAAAATTTATCTGAAACAGGCAAGCCAACGACAAATCCAGTAAACACTACTGACAGGACTGTAGTGTGAACTAGGGACCGAAGACTAAAGACTAGGGACCATAGCTCAGGAACTAAAGATAGTTTAGAATAGTGTACACATGTGCAAAACTTTACAAATCACAAGACAGACATAGAGGTACATACATATAGGTCTTGAGGACTGGATCAGTGACAAAGGCTGACACTGATAAGGAATCTGTGGCTGAAATTGAGGGATCGGCGAAAGGTCTAACATAGTGGAAGAATGAAGACATGGTCTGAGACATTGTCTGGGACTGAGATTATGGATCATTAATGGATAAATGGTAGTGGATCAGAGCCTGGCAATGAAAGAGAGATTAATACTGGATGAGGGCCTGGGATTGAGACAGACTTTGGTACCAGCTCAGGACATGGGTCTGAGACAGGGATTGTGACTGGAGCAGTGTTTGGGTTTGAAATAAGGAGTAGGACTAGAGCAGGGCCTGGGACTAAGATGTAAAATGGGACTGAATCAGTATTTGGGACTGAGACAGATATTAGGACTGGATCAAGCTCTGGGACTGAGACAGGAATTAAGACTAGCTCAGTGTCTGGGTCTGGGTCAGGGTTTGGGCTGAGACAGAGATTGGAAAAAGATCAAAGCCTATTATTGAGACAGAGATTGGAAAAGGATCAAGGTCTGGGACTGAGACAGTGATTGGAACTGGATCAATACTTATGACATGGACTGGATAAACAATTTGTCATGCAGTTGGAATTCTATCTGCTTCAGCGTATGTTGTGAATGTTATTTCTGCCACTTCTCAACTAGAACCTTTTCTTTCTCTTTCAATATTTTTTGTTTTTATTTCTGTTTGATGTCTGTTTTTGTGTTATTGTCTTAATGTCTTTATTTTGTTCATTCATCATGTTGAGCATTGGTTGTTGGTTGTGGCGGCACTCCATACCAAACTTGAATGGATTTCTCCTTGCCTTGATGTTCTAGGTTTTTTGCCTTAGCTTGTGTGCAGTGCCTGATCACTTCTGACATGTTTATTTCTTTCATCGATGGCAGGGAAGTTTGCTCTGCTCTGCTCCTTTAACACTCTGCTTAGAACCGTCCCTTTAAGCATTCTTGGTGCGGCTTGGCACTCTGTTACTTGATATGTCAGTGTTTTGTGGTGCGTCTACAACTCTGTGGCATGTGGATCCATGGCAGTGCAGCTTTTGATACAATTAATCATACTATTCTCCTTGATAGATTAGAAAAGGTTGTGGGAGTTAAGGGAACGGCCCTCTCCTGGTTCAGGTCGTATTTGACTGATCGTTATCAGTTTGATGATATAAATGGTGGCTCCTCTACACACAGTAAGGTGAAGTTTGGTGTTCCACAAGGTTCTGTTTTAGGCCCACTGCTTTTTTCTTTATATATGCTCCCTCTGGG
>JAQQZX010000012.1:552420-573094 GCA_030068355.1 Notoglanidium maculatum
TAAATTTGCAAAAATCTCAAGTAAACTTTTTTCATGTTGTCATTATGGGGTGTTGTGTGTAGAATTCTGAGGAAAAATTTTTTTTAATCCATTTTGGAATAAGGCTGTAACATAACAAAATGTGCTGGGAATACTTTCCGGATGCACTGTACATCTGTTTACATGTCCTGATTCTGATGAATATGAGCAAGTAAATCCATCACATAGTACAGGTGCCAATCTAACCGTGTTCTGGATTCTGATTGGTCATCAGGAACTGAATAGTTTTCTATAACAGCAGCTCTGACAATAGAGTAGCTGCAGGTCATTGCTTTATATTAATGCACTTATTCTAGTAGGTTATTATTTCTATAGTAATATCTCATTCACAGGGGTATGTACAGTGCATGCTGCATAAACAGGTTTTAAAATCATTGATATGGTGAAATTGGGAGATGTAAAGAGATGTTTATTTACATTTATGGCAGGTTTAGTACATTGTGAGTGAATCTCAGAGAAAATCAGCCGCATTGCTCTCACTGCAAGAGTGGCGTTTATACCTGAGGAACCATCTTACGGGACGGGATGGATGGGACAGGACGGGGCGGGGCAGGGCAGGACAGGACAGTATGGGACAGGTCGGGACAGGACAGGACAGGACAGGATGGGACAGGGTGGGACAGGACGGGACAGGGAAGGTGAATGGGTTACAATAAAGGTGGAAAGAAAGTAAAAAAAACATGCAACACAGCTGGAATGAAACACCTGGACTAGTTGGTGTGGAAACTCATTACATGTGTAATAACGCTCGGACTGTGATTCAGTGTGGAGTTTATTGCCCTGTGTTTCTCACTGACTCACACTCCTGCTCCTGTTTTACTCCTAGGAAAGAATTCCGAGTGTTAAACGCTGTCTCTCTCTATCTGTCACTGTCTCTCTCTCTCTCTGTCTCTCTCTCTGTCTCTCTCTCTCTTTGCCTCTCTGTCTCTCTCTCTGTCTCTTTGCCTCTCTGTCTCTTTGCCTCTCTCTCTCTGCCTGTCTGTCTCTATGCCACTCTGTCTCTCTGCCTGCCTCTCTCTCTCTCTCTCTCTGTCTCTCACACAGATCAAACACACAGAACACAGATCAGAACCTTCTGTCAATAGTACATGACCCATAACTCCAAAATCATTAAAGGCACAATTCAGAAGCTGGAGTATGAAATCAGCCTAACTGAAAGCATCTTGGTCAATAAAGCAAATCCAACATCTGAGACAACTCTGTAGAACAAGAGGAGGGCACTCTTTTCTTCAGGAGCAAACTAAAGGGGCTCTTCTAAGAGCCAGTTACACCATGATCAAGGACATGGACGCTCCGAGTTCCTTCTTCTTTAACCTGCACAGGAAGACAAGAGCACAGACACAGATGCTATATCTTCAGGACACCAGTGGGAATCTAGCAACAGATCCGGAGCAGATACACAGATCTATACAGTGCGAGTGAGTATAACTCCTCCTGTGTAGAAGAAATGCTGTGTGACCTGCCAAGACTGGAAACAACTCAAGCTGAGGTTTTAAAAGCCTCTTTTAATTCTGGTGTTTTACGCACGAGCTGTACAAGAGCAGTTTTAACTCTTCTTCCAAAGAAAGGTGATTTTGGACTTAAAAAACTGGAGACCCGTGTCCTTACCATGTACTGTCTACAAGATCCTCTCTAAATGTCTGTCTAATCACTTAAAAAAATTACATGGACGCTCTAATTCATGTCAACCAGTCATACTGTATTCCCAATCATACAATCATGGACAATGTCTTTCTCATCCACGATGTGATGGAACTGTCAGCAAAAAATTCTGAAGATTTGCAGTTGTTATCAATAGACCAAGAGAAAGCATTTGACAGAGTTGACCACAGTTATCTTTTTAAAACACTAGGTGCTTTTGGTCTTGGGAATAATTTCGTGTCAAGGGTGAGGCTGCTGTACACAGAAGTCTCTGCAGTGGCTGGTGATCTAAGCTACCCAGTAAAGGTACACAGAGGTGTCAGACAGGGCTGTCCCATTTCAGGGCAGCTGTAGAGTCTAGCCATCGAACCCCTGTTATGCAAATTGAGAGCTAAGATTCAGGGTCTATCAATACAGGGAATACAGGCAATAGCATTGTCAGCATATGCTGACGATGTTACCGTTTTTATTCAAAGAGAGGAAGACATGCAGGCACTTAGTGAAGTTTTAAATGTTTATGAGAAGGCTTCGTCAGCCAAAGTAAACTGGGGTAAATCTGAAGGTTGTATCATGGGAGAGTGGCATCAGGGGGGACTGCCAGTTTAAAAGGAGGTTTTCAGTGGGGCCAAGCAGGACTAAAATATCTGGAAGTCTACTTAGGCACTGAGGAATATCAGAAAAAGAACTGGAAGGGTGTAGTGGGGAAGGTGAGTAACAAGTTGTCTAAATGGGCGTGGGTCCTGCCACAGCTGTCCTACGGGGGAGAGTCTTGGTTGCAAGGAACCTGATTGCTCCCATGATGTGGCACAAGTTTATGGCACTGGAGCCACCAAGCTATCTAGTGGCTGAAGTACAGAGGCAACTGTTTGACTTCTTCTGGTCGGGGGAACGTTGGACCAGGGCTTCTGTCCTCTACATACCAAAGGAGGAAGGAGGACAAGGTCTAATTGACTTGCAGAGCCAGATAAAGGCCTTCAGAGTACAGTAAGCACAGCGGCTACTGTACAAGCAGGACCTCATGTGGTCTGGAACAGCAAGTGCACTGTTAAGGTGTGTGGAGGACCTGGGGTATGACAGACACCTGTTTGTACTAAAACTAGGGGTGAAGGACCTGTCTGCTACTACCCACTTTTATAGTCTGTTTTAAGAGCATGGACTTCAGTTTTTAAAGTAAAAAGAGACACTATCAAGGATGTTGATGAAGAACCACTCTCTAGACTGACAAGGCAATGGAGTCTGAGATTCGGCAGTTCTTAGAGAACTGAAGATGACCTGAATGAAATAGCTGGTGTCAGATCTAGAGGACTGCTACGGAAGGTCCTGGAGGAATTAATCTCTGCACTACCTGGGAATCTCACGGAGGCGCTGAGGATGCAGATTACACCTGAGCTGCACAGAGGAGACCAAACCCCAGGGTAGGGATGGGTTGCGCCATTTGTCAGGCCGAGAAGACACGAGAACATCTTTTCCTGAGGTGCAGTAGACTCAGTGGGCTTTTAGAGGTTTTAGCAGAATGGTGCAGAGGGTTTAGGGAGGATTTTACTGATGAGCTTTTTATATATGGGCCAAAGTACAGCTACAACCAGAGGAAAAGAAAGGTTTTATTAAATTTTATTTTGGGTCAGGCAAAAATGAGCATCTGGATAACAAGGAGAAACAAAATGAAGGGGGCTTAGTGACATCACGGTTCAGAGTAGAGTGTGCCTATTTTAAGATAAAAATGACCTGGGTAAATTCTCAGAGCTTTGGGGCCAGGATGGTGTTTTGTGTGTGTTAAATGATGTGGAGGAACTGGTTATAATTTTTTAATCGTATTGTTTTTTTTCCTTTATTTCTCTATGACTTCATTTTTCATTAAAAAAAACTTGACTTTATTTATTTATCTACTCATTTATTCATATGTTCTTTTATTCATTCACTCATTTACTGATTTATTTATTAATTTCTAAAGAGACAAACAGGCATAAATCATGGATGAAAAATTATTTTTTGTGTTCTTAGTGCCAATGTGAAAATAAAGTCATTGTTAAAGTCAAGTCTCTCTCTGACTCTCTCTGTCTCTGTCTCTCTCTTAGTGCATGCTGGGAGTGAGTGGGCGGGGCGTGGTGTGACCACTGTGCCTGTGTTTGAGCCCTTCCGTTTTCTCCTGATTTTCCTGAATCATCTTTTATTTTTCCCCCTTTTCTCTTTTTGTTCTAAATTTTTTGTGGTTCTTTTTCTGTGTTTGTGGTTTGTTTCTACCACCTTGTCGCTAACCAGGTTGGCTGGTGCGCCCAATGGCGGAAGTGGAAGCGTTTTTGAATTGCTGTCGCAACGCCATGCAGTTAAAGTGGCGTCAGCGGCAAGTGTAGAAGAATTGGAAAAATTGGAAGTCTGGAAATTGGAAAAATAGTTGGACATGACAACATTCTGTCGGGGTCAAGAATGAACAACGTCATTATTCTTTTTTTAAAAACCGTTGAGATGGCAGAAGAGCTGATTGAAAGTGGTGTAGTCATAGGTGACTCGGCCTGTGCTGTCCCTCTCTGCTCCTGGAAAAAAGGTTACACTATCAAACATTTCCCCGTTTGTTAAAGATGAAGAACTGGCTGAAGTTTTGGCACAATATGGAAAACTGGTCTCTACAATCAAGAAGATCCTGATGGGAAGTGAGTCTTCCCTTTTAAAACATATTGTGTTTTTTAGGCGGTTTGTGTACATAATCTTGCGGCGGAATCGGATGCTGAGAGCCCTGTTACGCAAGATGGCCCCAAAACTGTTGAGGAAGGCAACGTACAAGACCATGGGATTGTAGTAGATAATGTGATAATGGACATAAGCAGTACTGCATTTAAGATTCCTGTAAAAAGAAAGGCGAGTCTCGCCAGCGAATAGTCATTGGCCAAGAGAGCTGACAGGGACACTGATCCCATTGAATCCTGTAGTGAGGATGACTTCTCTGACTCTGGTTCGGTCCTCACGCCTCACACTGACTGCCCAAGCAGGAGTTATGAAATAGAGGACATTAGACTGTTTCTGAAAGCCACCAAAAATGTGAGGGGTGTATGTGTTGAAGATTTCCCAGACCTGAAACAATTCTCAGAAAGGTAAAATG
Source organism: Notoglanidium maculatum (assembly GCA_030068355.1). Taxonomy (NCBI): domain Eukaryota; kingdom Metazoa; phylum Chordata; class Actinopteri; order Siluriformes; family Auchenoglanididae; genus Notoglanidium; species Notoglanidium maculatum. Next base: position 557,195 of record JAQQZX010000012.1, read on the forward strand.
TTTTATGAACAAAGGCCTGTTTGAAAGAACAGAATTATATAGACTGAAATAGATAGTAACCGTTGTTAAGAAAAAGCTATGTCGGACTGATGGAGATAAAATTGTATGAACATTCTTTATTCTTGAATGTTTTGATATGTTTTACGTGTCTACATACATTGGGTGTCGACCCTTGCAACTGATCCAGAATCCAGCTGCACGACTCATTTTTTATTCAGTATCTGAATATATTTACTGATAGAGACTTCAAAGCCCTTATGTAAGTGGGGTGGACCCATATTTCTGAGCCACAATACCTTGGTTAGTGGTTGGGGTCACCATCCTTTTTTCCAGGAGCTTGGTCCCAGTAACGCATAACGTTGAAGAGCTTCTCAAAGGCTGAATACTGAAAGTCAGATCTGTCTTTGAGGAGCTTATGCTTGTTTTTATTTGTGTTTATGCAGCAACCAATGTGGAGGACAGATGATCTTTTTTTTTAGACACGCTGCATACAATGCTACTTAGTTGCAATGGTGATGACTTTTTGTTTGTGGGTGGCAATTTTAATTACACCTAGCAGGACCTAGATAGGAATCACCTTGAGCCACACATGGCGTCACGTACGAGTCTTAAATAATGTGTTAAGGTATGAGATCTAAGTGATGTGTGGAGGAAATTTCATGGTACACAGAGACAATACACTTGGGCCCATGCTCATAATGGTGTCTTTTCTCTAGCCAGGCTTGACAGGTTTTACTGTTTTAATCACCAACTCAGCATTTTCAGTGATTGTTTAATCTTGCCCATACCTTTTTCTGATCACAGCCTAGTCCAATGTTCTGTGACTCTGAGTTCAGTAAAGCCGGGGAGCACCTATTGGCATTTCAATAGTAGTTTAGTGTATGATAAATGTTTTGGAGACATTCTCCAATTTTTTAGGGCACTTTTAAAACACAAGGCCTCTTTTAAAACCTTGCAGCAGTGGTGGGACATTGGAAAGGTACAAATCCACCACTGTGTAAACAATATACTCAAAACATCACGAGAGACACAACCCAGTTCATAAAAATTTTAGAAAAAGAACTCTTAGAGTACCAGAATAAAGCCTATGCTACTGGAGTTTGGGACCACGTTAAGTATCTAAATGTGAAGAAAAACACACTAGCTCAATTTTTGGAGACTAAGGCACAGGGTGCTTTAGTGAGGTGACGTTTTCACACAGTGGATCAAATGTACTTCTCGTCAAAAATTTTTCTTAGTTTGGAGAAGAAAAATGGCCAAAAGCATTTTATTCACTCCCTGCGAACCGAATCTGGTGTTTTATTAAGAACCACGTCTGAAATTCGAAATGAGGCAACCATGTTTTATCAAAATTTGTACAGGAGTGAACTGGGTCTCTGACAATGCCTTCTTCAGCAGTCTGCCACAAGTTCTGGTTGAGTCCCTGGCTGAGCTGGATGCCAGGCTGACAATGGAAGAGCTAGAAAAAGCTCTCCAGGGAATGGAATGTGGCCCCAGGACTGGATGGATTTCCAGTTGACTTTTACAGGTCCTTCTGGTCAGTGGTTGGAGAGAATTTGCTTGAGGTGTTAAATGACAGCCTAAATGGGGGGCATCTACTGAGGAGCTGCCGTAGATCAGACCTCACTTTCCTTCCCAAGAAAGGTGACCTCACTGACTTGAAAAACTGGAGGCAAATTTCGCTTTTGTGCAGCGACTATAAGGTGTTATCTAAAACCTTAGGCAATCGTTTGAAAAAAGTACTAGAGCATGTTGTTCACTCGGACCAGACCTACTGTATACCCAACAGGGTCATTCTTGATAACATTGCACTTGTAAGGGATGTTCTGGTCATCTCCAAAATTTCAGGCCTTAACGTGGCCCGAACAACAAAAGCGAAGCCCTTTTAGTTGGCCAATGGACAGTTAATGTACCAAAATTACCACGTGGACTAGTATGGAAACAAGATGGCTTTAAATACTTGGGAGTGTTTCCGGGCAAAGAACATTTTGTAAAAAAGAACTGGGAAGGGGTTGTTGAGAAAATGAAAAGTCGTTTGGACAAATGGAATTGGTCGTTACCAAAAATGTCTTATAGAGGATGCATACTAGTCACTAATAATCTAGTAGCATCCTCCCTGTGGCACTAGATCGCCTGCATTGACCCACCAACATCACTTTTAGTAAAAGTTCAGTCGATGCTGCTGGACTTCTTTTGGGACAAACTGCACTGGGTGACACAGAGTGTCTTATATCAGCCCAGAGAAGAAGGAGGGCAAGGCTTGGTTCATCTACAGAGCAGGACAGCTGCCTTCCGGCTACAAGTTATACAGAAATACCTGACGAGTCCGATGGACACCAGCTGGAAATCTATAACCAGTTCAATTTTAAGGACTCTAGGAGACCTGAGGCTCGACAGATCCCACTTTCTAACAGACCAAAGTAAGCTAAATACTTCCAGATTACCGGCCTTTTATCACAATATGTTAAAAGTGTGGGGACTTTTTAAGGTGCAGAGGACCGCAACTACGGACTCTCTACACTGGCTGTTACAGGAGCCACTGACCACGGAGCGCGGCTGGATGTTACAGGCAGTGGACTCACGAGGAATTTCCTCATGTCTGGACTCCTTACCCAGCAACACCTTGTGGAACTGGCTGGACCTGACCTCCAAAACGGCAACAGTGTAGCCACGCGCATGGGACTGAGATCCGTACGGACTGCTACACATCTTCTTAGAAAATTTAACTGTCGTCTCTCTCACGAAGAGAGGGAAATGCTGGTGGAATATAGCAAGGGTACAGAGGAGCCAGATGAGGAAGACCCGTTCCCTGAACTGACACTGTGTCCAAACTTAGAAGGAAGTACTGGTTTTTTTCTAAAAGGTGCAAACATCATGTACATGAATTTACTTACTGTAATTTGCAAAACACTCTACAAAGCTTGTGTGAAAGTTTTTAATAAGAAAAACCTTGATGGTAGAGTTGATACACCGTGGAGCACTGTCCTCGGACTGACCGAGGAGGAGTGGCTACAGTGGAGAGTGCTGTTCAAACCACTGTTAACCAAAAAGGCTGGAGGCATACAATGGCGAATCCTGCATGGCATCATCGCAGTTAATGCCTTTGTCTCTATTCTGTGCCTTGACACTGGTAACGAGTGCCCCTTCTGTTCTCAGAGAGAGACTTTTTTCCACACCTTTTCACAGTATTTCAGACTTAAACAGCGCTTTCATTTTTTACAGAGCATCTTTAGCTGTTTGGATGAGAATTTTTACGTTAAAATTTTCATTATGGATGCAAAATACACACAGAGAAAAAAAAAAGGCAAATGTCAACTTTTAAATTTTATGCTGGGCCAAGCAAAGATGGCAATTTACATCAGTAGGAGAAACAAGGTGGAACAGAAGGGAAGTTATAATGTTTTACAGGTAATCTCTGCGACGATAAAGTCCAGGATTCTAATTGATTTTTACATCTATTAAAAAAAAATGGAAACCTGAAATTGTTTGAAAGCAAGTGGAGTCAAGAGGGGGCAGTATGCTGCCTTAATGATGATGAACTCATTTTTGTGCATCCATTGTGCTAAGAACAAATGTGTTTTTTTTCGTCCCCCATTATCTATTTATTGGTGCTATGTTTTAAAAACTGTTTTTTTCAAATTCAATTCTCTCTCTCTCTCTCTCTCTCAAACTGAGCTCTGAATGTTACTGCTGCTGTTTGGCTCATGTGTCTGTGTGTGTTTTGGTTGGTCTGTTTGGCATGAACTGCTACCGTGGAAATTCTCCGCTCTATGAAACTGCCTCTGATTTACAGCAGCAGACGGTATGTGTGTGTGCGTGCATGCATGTTTGTGTGTCCATGTGTGTGTGTGTGTGTGAACACATGTGATGCTTTCTATGGTTTTTAGTCAGCAGGTTTTTGTAAAAACCAGACTTTGGGTGAGAAACTTGTCTGTCGATGATGATGTCTGACCCACAGGATGAACGATTTCAGTTTTAATTTCACACAAAACAACGAGCCTTTTTTAAATCTTTTTTTTATCGAGAACTTTAGTGAAATTGTGTGTTTTGTTGAATGTTATACTGTTTCAAGAGTTTCAGATTAACGTGTGAGACGTTTCCATTGAAACACTGACAAAGTCGGAGGGTTTAAATTACAATTGACTGTTTATGATGTCATAAAGAGTGTTACAGCAACTGACCAATCAGCAGCTTCACCTCATCCATACTGGAATCCTAACATTCAACCACACATCACTGTAATCTTTCTTTCTTTCATTTCTCTACCTTTCTCAGCACTCCTTCCTTCATTTCTTTTTATCATCACATGTTTTTTTGTCTTTGTTGGTTATGACATCTCCAGGGTTCCCAACCACAACACGAACACTTTGCTGTTGCTCCACTCTGGTATCCATCCATCCATCCTTCCTTTCATTGTTCATCTGTTCGTTTCTTCCTCCCTTCTCCCATCCATTTTGTCTTTTAAAATATATTTTTTTGTGGAAGTCTTTACTGCGCCATCTCCATCTCTTTCAGCTCCTAATGCGATTTTGTTCTAGAAATGCATTTATACAGTTTAAAAATGTATTGCGAAGTCTTAGAGCCCTTTCTTCTTCTCCATGTGATGGCGAGTATTAATTTGCTCTAATATTTGGAAGGTGTGGATCAGCTGAGCAGGAGGAACGAATCCTTACAGAAACTTTAGCACGAGCTCCTGGTTCACAGAGCAGGTCACACAGGTGCACATGCTCATAACGTATATGTAGTGCATGTATAGTATGAAGTCAGAAGTGTGTGTGTGTATGGGGACTGGTATCCTATCCAGAGTGTATTCCCACCACACACCCAGTGTTCCTGGGATACAGAGCCCAGAGGCACCACCACACTGATCAGTGATAAAGTGGCACAAATAGAAAAGAATCTACAAACTGAAAGGAAAACAAAAGGTCAAGGCTTTAAAGATAAAAGGTAACACAAACTAAAAACACTGATTAGCCATAACACAAAAGCCACCGAGAGGTGAAGTGAATAGCACTGATTATCTCGTTCCAGCGGCGCCTGTAAAGGGGTGTGATGTATCAGGCAGCAGGTGAACAGTCAGCTCAGGAAGGTGATGTTGGAAGCAGGAACCCGGGCGAGTGTGAGGGTCTGAGGGACTTTGGGCCCCACTGTGACGTTCAGATGACTGGGTCAGATCATCTCCGCAGCAGCAGGTCCTGTGAGGTGTTCCTGGTGTGCAGGGGTCAGTACCTACCAAAAGTGCTCCAAGGAAGGAGAACCGGTGACCCTGCGACAGAGTGATGGGGCCCGAGGCTCATTAATGCGCATGGGGAGTGAAGGCTAGCCGTCTGCTCCGATCCCACAGGAGAGCTGCTGTAGCACAAACTGCTGGAGAAGTGAACGCTGGCTCGGATAGAAAGCTGTGAGATGCACAGTGCAGCGTAGCTTGCTGTGTTTGAGCGCTCAGAGTGCTCATGCTGACCCTGTCCAGTGCAGGAAGCTCCTACAGCGGCACGGCAGCATCACAACTGAACCATGGAGCAACGGGAGAAGTGTGTGTGTGTGTGTGTGTGTGTGTGTGAATTTTTCATACACGTTGTTGCTGTTTTTCAGTCCATTTTCCACAATAAACAGTTTGCATCAGAGTGTGAACTTAAATCACACTGAGCTGCCAGTCACTTCAGCTGCTAATGATTAAACACCACAAGGCATAAAACTTTATTACTGTGTGTGTGTGTGTGTGTGTGTGTGGTAAAGATAAATATGGTGAAGTGAATAAAAAGATAATTATCATCATTATAACCGCTACTTAAGCTGCTTAAAATGTTTATGGTTAGCGTGTAGCACACATTAGCGCACTGACTCGGTGTTATCTTCTCTGGCCTGTGGTTCAGGAGTCCACGCCACTCGTGTTATCCTCCTCTAACAGGATCTGATGCTAAAGAAGAAAAGTGGGTAAATAAAACACAGGTAATATCGCGAGGTGAGAACGTACCTGCTCCTGTTTACACACTGATTTATACTCAACATGCGACGTGTCCAAGATTTATTTCATCATGAAAATCAAGCCTTTCTTTTCCTCTTCAGCCTCCAGCTTCAGCACTCAGTAACGCCACCCTCAGTGATCACGCTCGCCATCGCTACATCGCTACATCGCTACCTGACCCAGCTGAGCCTTAACCGTGTCGCAGAGCTGCACTGCATTCTGGGACTTCAGCGTTTCCTCCTCGCTGTGCTGGAGTTCTCATTAGGAACCTGACCGTTATCACTCACAGGCAGAACGTTCACTCAGTTTTACTGTTACGGTTCTCTGTAACTGCGCGAGCAATAACAACAATAACAACAGCAATAATGATAACAACAACAACATCGACAATAACAACATCCTCCTGTGATGTCTCACTGAACTCCTCTCACTGAACACGTCTCACTGAACACACCATACAGGTTCATCAATATTAACAGATCCAGTGTGTTTCAGGGTGGGGGGCCTTCAGCACCACAACACCTGCATGTCTATCATCATGAGGAGATCTTTACATACTCTCTCTCTCTTCTCACAAACACACACACACACACACACAAATCCCAAATGTTGAGCACATCTGCCCTTCAAACATAATCAAACAGTCCCATGTGTGTGTGTGTTGTTTCCTTCTCTGTTGTCAACACATGCTAACAATCTGTAATCTGGTCTGCAGTGTGTGTGTGTGTGTGTGTGTGTGTGTGTGTGTGTGTGTGTGCGCGTCCTAGAGCAGGGGGGAAATGAGTGCAACTGACGACTATCTCGGGCTCTTAAATGGAGTGTCGACCTTAAGGGGGTCTGGACTAAAAATTAAAAGGAATGGAAAGGAAAACCACAGAGATGGTATTGTGTGTGTGTGTGTGTGTGTGTGTGTGTGTGTGTGTCTAGAATTATAAAAAGCCACAGCTGTATAACCACTGGAAACAGGCAGACAGAGAGACAGTCACATTTTGTCATCAGCACTTGATTTAAAGGTTAAAGAGGATAGTACCCCAAGTTCATCACTTATTCTCTCTCTCTCACACACACACACAGTTTTAGTTTTATCTGCACTGTAAATGCACATTGGTCTTTTCATTATTATTATTATTATTATTATTATTTACATGGTTGTGTGTTCTGAGACAGGTCTGTCTCTGGGTACCGTGTAAATAAAGGCAGATATAAATAAACTGCTCTTATCATTATTGCATATTATTAATATTCCCTGTATGACAGAAGTTCACTAGTTATATTAAAGTGCAGGACTGATGAGGATTCATTCTCCGATTCAGAAAGGCACCGGCTCACGGTTCCCACAATCCTCTGCGCCAAGTAGCGAGTCGCCATTTTCAATACCATCCATGATCTAAAGACAGTCTGCAACAATCCGGCGGCGTCTTAGACCGTGGATCTTAAACTGTGAAGTGGAACCAAAGATATTTTGTCAAATATTATCTATATTTTATATTCTTTTGACAGGTCCGTTTTCTTTTCCTGGTTATTCTGTACGTGACGGAGCAGAAGAGGCCTCGGCCGTCTCTCACACGGCCACGATGGAAAATTATTCATGATGGGTTTGACGGCATCACTAACAGTGAATTTGTGGGTTTTGCTGCACACAGAGAGCAGGTAGCAGCCTCAGGTTTTCAAAACAAACACAATGCAGTGCATTCTGGGAAGAGAGAGTGAGCTGCCTGAGGAACGCCTCAGCAGCTCATATGTAATTCCTTTTTCTGAACTATGAAGGCAGGAGTAACAAACAGCTCTAAAGTGTCGGGCTGAAACACCTTGTGTGTGTGTGTGTGTGTGTGTGTGTGTGTGTGAGAGATGCTGTAAGCTGCAGCGCCCTCTACTGGTCCACTCTATTCATTACACACATTTTTAGTGATTCACACTGATGAAAGGGTTAATCCTATTTTTTTATCCATTTAGTTACTTTTAATGTGATAAGCAGTTAGATTTTGCTCTCATACGGTACTGCAAGGAACACGAGTGAGAACAGGAACTAACTGGGTTCTAACTTGTTGACGTTTCACAACATGAACTGTAACAAACTCAAAAGTAGATCATGGTTTATTAGAGATCATAAATCACCTTCGAGTAAGATGACGTGCTGGGACAGGAAATTAATCAACTTCAGGGTCATAACTGCGACACACACACACACGCACACACACGCGCACACGCGCACGCGCACACACACACACACACACACACACACACACACACAGTTTATTACTCACATATTTCAGCGTACACGTCGTCTCCTGTGACTCGGAGGCTTTTAAAAAAAATATCAAACACTCGAATAAATGCAGTTTCATACTGATGAACGCACCAGGAAACAGAGAGAAGACAATCAGCTCACTCTTTTCTCACTTAAAAAACTTTTTAATATATATTTTTTTATCCATTTAGCAGGTTCTTATCTAAGACCAAAAAGGGAAAAGTGGTTCATAAACTATCACACAGCCGAGAAATAAAAACAGCTTCATCAGATAAATTAATAAAAAAAAAAAAAAAAAAAGAGAAACATATTTACAACAGCAATCATAAAGCCACCGGGGGGTGGGTGGGTGTGGGTGTGTGTGTGTGTGTGTGTGTGTGTGTGTGTGTGTGAGAGAGAGAGAGAGAGGATAACTCTAAAAGGAATGTTTTCTGAGGAGTAACTATAGGAAGCAGGATGTAATACACACACTACGTCACATACAGAGCCATGTGCTGGAGCTCGGCTCGGCTCTTTTCTGGTACTTTCTTTTCCCCATGTATATAGAACATATGTATAGTGTACACTCCTGGGCAAAAAACCCCAAAGAGGCAAACCCAATATTGCAGAACATGAAGCTTTTAATTTCTCAACAGAAATCTCTGGGCAGAAAATGACCAAGAAGTAAAAACGCGCTCCTGAGGCGTCGGCCTTCTTCTGCTGGTCGCTGCTGAAACTGCCGGGGGGGAAAAGCTGGAAACAGGAAGTTCACTTACACAGTCTTCTGGTGGGAAAAGAGAAAATCAGGGAAAGATTGAAATGTTTAACTTGATATAAAACTGAAACTAACTTGTCTGGGGGCTCAAAATGTTCCAAAATCCCTCCTGTTGGAAGACTTTAACATCGAGTGGAACAGCATGGACTCTTCTTTCTGTTAAAAGCCGCAGGTTTCCCCACAAGACTCCAACGTTTAAAGGGGATCGAGGGAAAAGCCGCACCGCACCGAGTTACTTCATCTCTCTGTTTCACTCCTGCTGATTTTCCTGCCCAGTGACTTGTTGTTGAGACATTAAAGCTTCATGTTCTGCAGTGTCGGCTTTGCCTGGTTTGCCAGGAGTGCGCACACAGTCAGTATAATTAGATTTGAATCCAGCACATGCCTTTATATCTCTCTATTTCAGGGCGGGGCAATCTGATGCAAGATAGCGATTTTACTATAAAGTATGTCGTAATTACGTACGTTACTGATTTCTGACGCAAACCCACGAGCCAGCGTCGCTGTTACACAGCTCTTTTTTACTCATTTGTTAAAAAATTTAAAAATATACATTATGTATTCTTTATTGTGAAAGAATCGTCAATAACAACAGGATCCTCGTTTATTCTTCTTGGTAAAAAAACAAACAAGGAAAAAACCCAAAAAACACCACAGGTGATAAAACGTAAGAGTGAAGAAGTGCACGTTATGATCACAAACGAGCGTTATTTACAAGCGGCCGTGTCGTTTAAGCGTAACCTAAAGTGGCTGCATCTAAATAACAAACAGACGTTTATAAAGCTCCCTTTAAACGTGAATGGAGTAATAAAGTCTCACAAGTTAACGCAGCTACAATTATCGAATAAAAACGGATTTTAAATATACACTATATTACAATCTCCGACATTCTCAATGCGTTTCTGCAAAGCTTTAGCTTTCCCACGGCGAGACGCTGTTTGGGGCCGAATGTTTTAAAAGGTCACTTCCTGTGCGCTTGGGTTAGGATTTAGGCTCCGCCCACAAGTGCCTGGATCAGCTCTAATAGCAGATATTAACATTTGTGTGTATTTTACAACAGTGTTATTTTAAGCGTTTAATGCATCGCGACATCGGTTCTGACATCAGAACGGATTCTAACAAACACGAGTATTTGGGTTACGTTTCCGACTTTCTTCCTGACACAGTAACTGATATTATTATCGATCACAAGCTTCTCATTTAAATAAAAGCACAGTATAATTCAGAAATCATAAACACAAACATAATTAAAACGATAAACAACAGTGATGACTGGCATCGAGAAGGAAGTAAAAATATACAGACAAATATACAACGCACTCCTTCAGGTCTCTTACCTCAAGCTTTCTGGGAATTTGGTGTCCCATACAAGGGAATTCTGGGAGTTTACTGGCCATTACTGGTAAATGATGGGATTTTAGTGACATGTACAGGGGAATTTGCTCCCATATAGCATAATTACAGTATTTTGGTTACATGTACGTTAGGATGAGAATTCCGACTTCACAATTCTGGGAGTTTAGATGTCTGTACAGCTCAGTGAACTTCCAGAAATCCCCTGTACTAGTTGCCATCTCCCAGTATGCTTAGCAAAACTCCCAGAGCTGTTCAGAGGATTGTGGGACTTTGGTCAGCTCTGTGCAGGAATTCTGGGAGTTTGGGGACCTGTACAGCGGAATTCTAGGAGCCTGGAGACCCGTGTTACCATCAAAACAAATGTAACTTTAGAGCATTTAAAACAATGTTCTGTTCCTTTATCATCGTTGCCGTGAGATTTGGACAATCACAGGGTTAAATCTGAACATGAACAGTGGAACTGCGCGCGCTGGGTGATGAACAGTGGGAATTCTGGGATTAAAAATCTGCACATTGTGTGTGTGGGTGTTTTATATCTTATAAAGCTAATCTGTAACTGGCTCATTTTGATTAGACAATGCAGATAAAGAATGTGTGCGCGCGCATTTTCCCCTTTTTCTTCATTTCATTACGACTCCGACTGTGTGATCAGAAACTCCGCCCCCCTCCTCCTGACAGGCAGGGGCTGCCTGGGTGCCGAGGCCCCGCCCCCATGTGGCTGCCGGGTGTGGTTGCCATGGTGATGGTGGTGAGACGGCGGGTTTGGGGGCGTGTCTCTGAGCGAGGGCGGGACCACGGAGGATTTGATGGGGATTATTCTGGTGTCCATGACTTCACAGTCCACCTGCATCATCAGCTCATATCCAGCCCGAGACGAGTTATACACCGACTCTGAACACACACACGCACACACGCACACGCATTATTCCTGCTCTAGTTACGGAGCTTTATAAATAAACCTGATTTTCCTTGGGGTATGTTACCGTTGACGGCCATGGCAGGCATGACGAGGGACATTTTGGGTCGTGTGGTTTTGTTGTGACTGATCGCAGGAAGAAGCAGATGATCCTGAGAGACAGATTCATCTTTAATTAAACCTGTATGCTTTACTCATCACTAACTAGCATGCTAGCATGTGAACATGCTCGGTGTCTCACCCGTCTGAAGGAGACGACATAAAACGTGTCCTCACGCCGATCGATGGCATCCAGGAAGTCGCTGTAACTCACCTCAGGTCCAGGTAAGAGCTGCAGCTGACTGTGTACACACACACACACGCGCACACACGCACACACGCACGCACACACGGTATAACAGCGTCCTTTAGCTCTCACTAATCTGAAATGCATGCTGGGTAATGTAGTCCTCCCACCTCTCGATGGAGCGGTGCGTCTCGATGGGGAGGTAGCGTGAGAAGTTTGACTTCCTGTGCTGCGCTTTCTGCTGGAGGAGACAAACGTGTGTTACGCTGTGGCATTCACACGCCAACCACACACCTGTCATACACAGCTCCACCGCAGGAACCATTTCAGGAACTGTCTCAGCTAGGTTTTAGACATTTTTCCACCAGAAGAACGTCTGAAGCAGGTTCCCCCCCCCCAATTGTTCCTCTAACTCTCTGTCTTAATGACAATCTGCCTGTCTGGCCTTCTCACCAGCTTCCATTTGACTCGCTACCTGTCTGATATGTTAGCACCAGAGGAACTATTTCATGAACGTTTTTGGTGCATTTCCACCAGAAGAACCAATTTGGTAAGATTCTGATTATATATCCATTACTGTTATTGTTTTTTTTACCAGAAGAACCATTTCAATAATGGTCCAAGGCATGTTTTCACCAGAGGAACCATTTCAGGAACCAATTCAGGAGCTTTCCACTAGACAGACTTTCTCAGTGGCACTTTAGGTGTATTTACATGCAGTTCCAGCATTTAAGAAATAATCTAAATAAACTTCATACAGAGAAACCATTTCTGTGGCTGGCTCGAGGCTTTTGGGGGGCATTTTAATGAATTCTGCGTCATTAACACTCACTGTCTAAACACTGTGTTTTAATTATGTTCACACCACAGTATGTATGTGTGTGTGTGTGTGTGTGTGTGTGTTCATACTTGTGCTATTTTTGCCTTCTGTGCGATCTTGGGTTTGCGGTTTGTCTTCTTCCTGTCGATCTGATGGCGATGAACCCAACCACGCAGCTCATCAGCCAGCCTGACACACACACACACACACACACACACACGATGTGAACAAACTCCTGGTGATTTTAACACACAGGGGAAGGTCAGGGGTCTTGACCCTGGTCGTCATGCCAACCTGAGTGACTCGGAGCGATTGAACTGTCTGCAGTCGGAGGAGGAGAAGAGCCGGTCGATGTCCTGTAAGACGAGATCCTTCACCTCGCTGAACACACTGCTCACATTCCTGCACACAGAGACCGAGAACGCTCAGCGATAAGACGAATTAATATTCATTATTATTATTAATAATAATCAGGGTAGTAACCTGAAGTGAAAGGCGTCTGCGTTATCCCTCTCCACCTCTTCTCTCCTCCACCTGTCCTCTCCCGCGTCCTCCTCACTGTCCAGCCTGTCCTCCGCCGCCCTGTCGCTCACCCCCCGGCCCGGCTCCTGAGCCGTCTCGTACACCAGCAGTCGTCTCCCCGTGTGAAGCTCCTCCCCTTCATCCAGCGCAGACGGCAACTTCCTGTCCGTGATGCTGAGAGAGAAGAGTATCGTCGGGTTACATTTTGTTTGTAGAATTTGGCGGTTTAATTGCCGAGGCGTCGTCTATGTTTTACCTGACGGGAGCGAAGCTGAAGGTGATGAAGAGCAGCAGCACCATCACACACACTGCTCTCTTATTGGTGCCTGATTCAGCACCCTGTTTCTCACACACACACACACACACACACACAGGACAGTTTTCAATTGTCTATTTGTAAAAATACACTAATATTATTATAACATGTTTATAAAGAGGACAGATAAATGACAATACTCTCAATCTCTCTCTCTGTCTGTCTAGCTGTCTGTGTGACTGTCTGACTGACGATCTAATTGCCCGACTGAGCGTCTAATCATCCGTCAGACTGTCTTTCTGTCTAAGTGTCTGATTTTCTGTCCGATCAGCTGACTGTCTGAGCATCTGTCTGTCTGTCGGTATAAGTCTGACTGACTGCCTGATTATTCATCCTTCTCATCATTTTTCCATTTGAGTGTCTGTCCATCAGTCTGATCATCTGACTGTGTAACTGAACGTCTGACCCATTATCCACCTGTCTGTTCACCTGTCTGACCTCTTTGCTGGCGAGTCTGAGTCGCAGGGCGTGGTTCTCTCGGCGCAGGCGTTCGTTCTCTTGCTGTGCCTCTCTCAGCTGGGCCTCCAGGTTCTGTACATACTCCTTCTTCTTCTTCCGACTTTGACACGCAGACTCGCGGTTCTTTATCATCCTCTGCTGACGCTTCAGTACCTTCATCTGAGGATGCAGAGGAGCATGGTCACCCAACCGCCATCACATCACAACAGCAACAATAACAATATTAATAACAGAAAAAACAATGTGCCACCCCATCTTTATTCCTTAGGGTTACTGACCATTACTGCACGTCGGTAAGCTAATGTGTATGGAATACTGCAGCGTACGGAACACTGAAGTGTATGGAGTAACATGGTGTGGGATACAGAGGTTTATGTAGGACTACAGTGTAGGGAGCACTGAAGAACACGTACGTGTAGTGAACACTATAATGCAGGCAACAATAAGGTGGAGGGAACCCGGAGATGGAGGGAATACTTAAGTGCTGGACAATAAAAATAAAGCCAACACACAAACACATTTTCATTTAGATATACAGCACTTGGCCGACGCCCTTAACCAGAGCGACTTACATTCATCACTTTTATACAACTGAGCATTTGAGGGTTAAGGGCCGTGCTCAGGGCCCAGCAGTGACCGCACGGAACTCATGACCTTCTGATCAGCAGTCCTACATCTTAACCACTGAGCTAAAACTGCCCCAACACACACACACACACACACACACACACACTCACGTCAATGTCGCTGCAGTTACTGCCAGGCAGAGAGGATGCTGGGATGATGGGCTTGGTGGTGGGCGGGGTTGCAGGGCTGGTGCAGTGCATGCTGGGAGACACGGGCTCCATTTTAACGATGGCTGGAGCCGAGCCCAAACACACCGACGGGGACAGGACCACTGCAGCAGAGCACGCAGTAAACAAAAATCACCAACTGATCTGTAGGCTAATCACTCTGAGATGAAAAGATGGAAATCAGCAGATTTTAGCCAATCAGATGGCAATAAGCAAAGAGGGGGAGGAGTCTGTACCTGGGGGTGTTCCCTGCAGGATCAACGTTTTAGCCGCCATACACACTGGCCTCGGCTGCAGCAGAGGCTTACTGCTCAGGATGGAGCCAGCGCTCACTACACACACACGCACATATACACACACACACACACACACACACACACACAAGTTGTCAATTTATTGAAAAAAAAACAAAAAAACAAAAACACAAAAACCCCAAGAGTAAAGACATTCAGTGTATCTCAGAGGGTAAGAAGGGTGTGTGTGTGTGTGTGTACCTGTGGTCTGTGCTACTGTGGGAACAGGAAGTGTGGGTGGAGCTTGGTGAGGAGGCGGGGCTGTGGTTGCCACAGTAACCTCCACGGCACCCACCGGGGGTGAGAGAACATCTCCATACATGTAGGGAGGCGTGGGAGGATTCTCACCTTTCACCTGAAACTGAGAGGGACTTTATCAATACTCCATCATGAAAATAAATACATAAATATAGAGACAGAAGCAGAACATTCCAGCTGCACGAATAATCGCATTTATATCCGTTTCACATCATCCTCGTGATGCGGGTTTCCAGCATGAACACAACATAAAGGATTCTGATAATAAATTAATTAAATTAAAGCAAGTAAATAAATTAAATTAAAGTAATTAAAGTAAATAAATGCATGACATTTTTTTGTTAATTGAAATCTGTGTATCCAAGTAAATAATTATATTCAACAGGTATCAATTTACCAAAAGAAGGGGGGGGGGGAACACCCCACCACACACACACGCTACAAATAGAAGAAAATAAAAAACAACCATGGAAATATATGGGCACCTTAAAACCTTCACAACTACATGAAGATTTATAAAACAATTACGGGATGAAGAATAAAGTCAGAAACTGTCAGATTGAACCGTTCTTATGATTTATTTGTTGTTTACTAAAAAAGTGTTGTTTTACATAAAACATTAATGCCCCACACACACGCACGCGCGCGCACACACGCACACAGACGCGCACACACACGCGCACGGGAAGCAGTGGAAGATCCTGGATACAGAATTAACTTCAGGATGTGAGATGAAGATAAGAAGATAAAGAACAGCAAGAAGATGGAGGAAGTCAAGAAAAGGAAACATTTACTCAGCTGCAGAGTCAATACTGAAAGAGTAAATGCAAACAAGCCCTGTGTGTGTGTGTGTGTGTGTGTGTGTGTGTGTGTGTGTGTGTGTGTGTGTGTGTGTGTGTGTGAGAGAGAGAGA
>JAQQZX010000012.1:583604-594484 GCA_030068355.1 Notoglanidium maculatum
AAACAATCCTGAAGTGCAGAGATGGCTCCTGCAGGCCAGGTTCTCACCTGCTTCAGAACCGGTTTGGTGCGTCTGACAAGCGGCCTGTATGCTGGCATTAGCATAACAGTGATGTGGTCTGAGTAGCCGAGGTGGGGGCGGGG
The DNA here is from genome assembly GCA_030068355.1 of Notoglanidium maculatum. Classification (NCBI taxonomy): domain Eukaryota; kingdom Metazoa; phylum Chordata; class Actinopteri; order Siluriformes; family Auchenoglanididae; genus Notoglanidium; species Notoglanidium maculatum. The sequence goes on from JAQQZX010000012.1 coordinate 583,748, forward strand.
CTCCGCGCGGTATGCGCCGGGAATGTGGAACTTGAACTTGAACTTGAACTACACCAACAGTCACAGCTCAGGATGAAACCCAGGACCCAGTGAGGCAACACAAGTATGAGTCTTCCTACACACTAACCTATAACCTCACATTCAAAATGTAAATATTTAAGTTAATGTGGTCTTTCTTTGTCTTTGTAATGAAATGATCCATATGCACAATAAAGGTTTATTGGGATAAAGTCAGAAAGTAAAAAAAACAACAGGCAGTGTTCAAAACCAGAAAAATGACCAAAGGAGAGACAAATCCATAACACAGTCCAAGATTAGTATTGATATACAAGGCAGGGTCATTATACTAAAAGTAGCAAAATAGCATCAGATCAAAAGAGTGGGTCTGGAGTAGGAAGTTTGAAGGTGTGAGGGTTTGAAGCAGCAAATGGCTCAACCAAGATGGCTGTCAACTAGCCACAGACCTAGCATGGAAGCTACAATGAATTTTAGCGGGAGTGCATTAGAATTTTTACTAAATATGCGACTGGATACAGTTATCAGGTAAATACTATTTGTGTATGGTAAATGAATAATTGCTTTATTGGAAAGCTTTTGCAGTTGTGTGCCTATAACTGTATAGTAACATCATAATGATGTCCGTATAAATCTATCTGTGCTTCATACTGTATATTCATGTAAATAAAATGTCTTTATAGGAGACACTCACAGTAACATCTCTTATCTTTCTTTCTCCCTTATTATAGATTGCCTTGGAGAGGATAAACCCTTGACCCTTTGAGTTCTTATACTACCAATAAACTACACATTTTAACATGTACTTTATTAATCAGAAAATAAATTGTTTAATGCAATATGCAATTGTGTATTTATTACCAGTTGACTTACACGTAAAACAATCACAAAGCATGTAAAGAATAGCTTATACCACGTAGGATTTTAAGATAATTATTGTTTTTTCCCCTAATTGAAGTTTGTTGCCTTGGTGATATTACTAACAGCACTGTATCCATCTTTACTGCATCCTGTAAAACATTTATTACCAATAGATTAATACCAGTTGTTTAACTAGTCAAAGTAGGGGTTCTTAAACTATATGACCATATTCTGTTCTCAACTGTTGTGTTAAATAAAAGATGTAAAGTTTAAATAAGAGTGTCAACTTTAAAAATAATGAAGTAAAGTTTAATTAAAAAGAGCCAATTTTAAATGAAAGAAGTAAATTTTCATTAAAAAAGAGTAATATTTGTAAATATTTTAAATTAACTTTTTTATTTAAACTTGACAACTTTTATTTAAAATTGACATCTTTTATTTAAAATTTTTAATTTTTTTTTAATTGAAAGTTGACCTTCTTTTTTCTATAGGTTTCTTGCCCTTCTGGGCCACTGTACAAAACAAACCTTTGCAGATATACAGTTCCAGACAACTAATGAGCAAGTTGATGATGAATGTAGGAAGGAAGAAAACAGACTTGCATGGCCTTAAGTGATGCCTGATACCCAGTGATACGCCCCATCTGTCCAAAGTCACTTTGGGTTGAGTGAAGAGCAAAAAAATTTGGATTGGGTTCTATGCAAAAATCCCCTCTTTGTCTGTTTATGCCTATAAAAGTAATGCTGTCAATGGGGAGCAGTTATTGATGCTCCTCAGCACTGTTTCACATGGTAATGCCTTTTCTTTAAGTGACTGCATTGTTGTCTCGCTTTATGCACAGATTGAATAACATTAAATGGGTCTGCTGCTGTTCTAAGGCTTTGGTTTCATTTCCCTTCATATATACTTCATTAATATATGAACAATTCATTAGTTTGAATTTGAAAACTATAGTTACTAATGTGTGTATACACTTTTATCAATCATTTAATTGTGATGAACAAGTCATTAGCTGTTCTCAATTGGTCTAACAAATGTTTGTAAATGAGATGTGTCTATACACTTTTTATCATTGGATCATTAATAAACTTGAACAAAAGCTATTCCATTTTGAAAATAAACATTCAAGATCTGGAGTACAAATGAGTCTTCAGCCTTGATTTAAAAACAGAAATGTTAGGGGAAGTTATGATGTCAGATGAAAGCCGATTCTATGTAATGAATGTAATGAGATCCATGTGCAGATGTTTAATTTTCAAAATCTAAAATTAAAAGACAGTCCAGGTCAATACCAAACAACACAAGTAACTTGTTCAAAAAGTAAATTGTTGAAAAACTCCAGTTACAAAATGTAATCAAAAACCATGGTCAAAGGTCAATATATGAAAAACAGAGATGGCATACAATCACAAGAGCAAGGCAGTCAAAAACATGGCAAAGAAAACAGGGTCCTACACAAAAGATCAATTCAGAAAATCATGGCTCAGAATTTCCAAGAATGACAAGAAAAGTGCAAAGCTTTGGCAAATTGCAAAACTAAACAAAACATAGATTAAGAGTCCATATGATGATATGTGCTGCAACAGGAAGTGCATGGGGAAACTGAGCAACTGTCCTACAATTTTGTTGAACGCATCATCTTGCAGTGGAGAGAAAATGCCTGGGTTCAATGTTACAATATTGCTAGGTAATTTGAGGAACTAGATACTGTGCTTTTCAATTTAAATTTGCCAATTTTTTTGCAATAATTAATACTATTAATATTATATAAATTAATAATGAATATATGCATTAAATCCTACTTTTTATTTTCTTTATCAGAACTTAACCCTGTGACACTTTTGCAGTTCTGGGAAATGGGGGATGGGCAGCAGGTTTGTGATAACTCAGTTGGTTTTATTTTTCACTCTCACTTTTCAGCTGAACTTTTTATATGCTTGTCTTACACACACACACACACACACACACACACACACACACACACATAGCTTGAATTTGTCTCTCTCTTCATTTGTCCCACTCATGCAAACACCCGGACACATAAATTACCTTGTGATTAACCACAGGTTAAAGCCCATCATGTGTTACTTGCCAGTTCAACCAGCATCATCTCCACCCATAGCTGACGCTCGATCACACCCCTGCTGCCAAGTTCACCATCTCTTTAAACAGTTTGGAAGATACCAGAAATTGATCTAATGGCTTTTAGAAGCTTCTGATTAGTAAATTCTTAGAATTAGTATTTAATTGGTAGTGTACATGTGGCTGTAAATGGGCCTACCTGTAGAGACCTTAACACCATGGGAAAAGCCAAGCAGCACAGCCAGAATAAAAAAAATGTTGAACTCCACAAATTGGGTTCCTCTTTAGGAACAATCTCCAAACAAATGGATTAGGTCCATGGATTAAACAAATTTTTAGGTCATAACTTCCATGTATGTTAGCATGGTGTGTTTTGCATTGTGGTTTTATTGCTACTACAAGCATCTGTACAATCATGTAAATGCAAATATTAAAATCTTGGGACCACAGACACTGCATCATTCAACTGACACCCACAATAACAACAAAGGTACTGGTGAAGGAGTTCCCATGCATCCCATGAACATGAATCCAGAAGAATGATGAAGAAGAATGGAAAGGAATCAGTGTATGCTGGCTAACAATTTTGAGAACCCAAACTTTGTAAAAATGGAGGATCATACAGGATCATACTAAGGGAGCATGAATGTTCTTTAAAGAAGTGAAAACATGAAGTAAAATGGAAGCAAAAAGAATAAACATGGATAAACACAGTGTGGCTTTTCCTAGATGGAAATCATTGGTGAGGAAGAAATGTTTTCAGAGTGACAGTGAAGTTGCCTGTTTTGTTCTGGACAGGTAATTGGGTTTAAATAATGTTTAAATTTTGTTGGTATTGTTCATATTGTGCAGACCAATATAATAAAATTATTTCATAAATACAAACCTCTGCTACTTCTCATTGTTCCTTTTGAATGTTTTCCATTCTTTCCTTTTCTTTTTGATCAGCATAAGCAGCAGCAGAAGTTTGGTTAGCTCCCCTTTCATGCCCATCCCTGAGCAATCCTAATCCTCTCCCTGTGTCTCGGACCTCGAAAACGTTATTCGATGGTATATCTGATATATAATCTGAAAACCTGAATTACCATTGATAATTTTCTTAATTTTAAATGGTGACATTTTTGTATTGCATACAGTATATAGGCACTTTGACACATTATTTTGGACTAGCCTGACAACATTAAAAGTATTTTTGCTTTACTATTGCTCTTAGTTTGTGTACATTTGATAACATACATTGATTTATATTTTCAGAAGATTTATTAAAAATATTAAAATTTTTAGGTCATAACTTCCATGTATGTTAGCATGGTGTGTTTTGCATTGTGGTTTTATTGCTACAGAATAATGTTACTTGTTCCACATTGTGGTAGCATTTTATTGCTACCGTTAGCAGTATACATTTGTTTTTTCTCAGTTTGAAGAGTCATATATCAGATATACCTCCCATTAATGTTACAAGTTATACAAGGGTGTGTAGGGGGTGAGGGAAAGAATTGCTCAGGGTCAGGCATGGAAGCAGAGCTACTTAAAAAAAAAAAGGGAAAAATTGAAACCCTTCAAAGCAAATGACAAAAAGTAACAGAGGTTTGTTTTTTAAAAATAAATTTTTATTATACATGTCTGCATGATATGAACAACACCAACAGAACAGAAAGTGATGTTTACACAACAGCTCTGTGCTTTACCTGTAGCAGTGTTTCTGTAGATTGATGTGTTATTGCAGTGTAACAGAAGTCATTACTTGGAAAAGATCAGCAACCGAGAGACGCTGGGAAAAGCAATACAGTGTTTATCATCGTTTATCCTTGCTGTTGTACTACTGATGTTGCCTCGATTTGCTTCATTCACTTCTTTGAAGAGAATTCATGCTCCCTTACTGTTTCTTGTTTGTACTTACATAATAAGTACAACCCACCATATTTATAAAGTTTTGGTCCTCAAACATGTTAGACAGCAAACACTGATGCCTTTCCTTTCTTCTTAATTTTTTTCCCCGATTCACACTGCCACTTGTAGAAACACAAAATGTGGAAGGTGGAATCTAGAGGTTTGTCTGTTCTGGACAAGGTAGCAACATGGTGGCGTAACATGGCAGCTTCCATTAGACATAGATCTGCACCCTATGTAGCTATAAATGGCTCATACTAAGCTTTCAAAAACAAAATGGTTTGTAATTACAAGTAATTGTACACTAATTAAAACATACTTATTTATGCTATATTCCATTTCTCCTAATAAATTCCCACAAAATCCTACATAGTGTAAGTTTAATATTTATATATTGTCAATGTACATGTGCCATAATAAAGATTATATGTAGCCTATATGCTATGCATTCTCCCTATTGTCCTGTCTTTTTATCCTCATTTGGAAAGTGTAAGATTGCCTATTAAGATAATTTTGATCTCTTGACTTTGTTGACGTCAAAAAGTTCTATTTATTGAGAATCATGCTTTGGTTCATTTAGTATATTATGTCCATATTGTGGATTTGTGCTTTTCCATAATGGAAATCACCAGGAGACACTTGAGGGTTTCGTCTGAAAAAAAGTTTGAATCTTCATAATTTGCTCAAGTTGTTCTCTTTGCTAGTTTAGGCTTAGTGTGGAATTTATTGATTTTATAAAGGTCAAGGTCTGGAGGTTGCTGATTCAGATATGCTATCAATGAGGGATAAAATATTTGCTGACTTACAGTACATACTGAACTTTCTTGTAGTAATTTTCTCCCAGTGCTTTCTCGGCAGTGAATGTATCCTCACTCCCTAGCTGAATCACATTGAAACATCTGCATGGATTTTCCTAAATGATAAATGATGTGCCAGTGCAGTCTGTTGCTTGGTGTATTTGCAAGTGTGCTTTGGAGAGATAGCAAGAGGAGAGTTAAGCATTCTATTTTATGTCTCTCTATCTCTTTGAGTGTATGTGAGTGTTCATTTATTCAAATATTTTAAAATGTTTGCAATTTATTAAAGCTCTATGATGGCTAGGCAGAGGAGGCTTTGCTGTTCTAACACTTTATGGCTATATTTGGATCTCTGGGCTCTTGGTAAATGTAGAGGACCTGAAAGCATAGAAACATGACCTCAATTAATAATGTGTATGCGTATAGAGCACAGCATAGAGAGACTCTTAAGCCCTACACTAAAACAAACAGCTACTGATAAGCTTTAGATCCAGTCTGCTTATTCTCTATTAGCATCTTTTTCTTGTTAAACATTTGGTCTTTAATAGATGGTGTTTAACTACAAATTAATTAAATCACATGTGAATTCAATGCAGTTCAATAAACAGATGACAACAACAACAATAATAATAATAATAATAAATAATAATTTCTCTGCATCTTAAAATTATGCTATCACTGATTTACAATTTAATCATTTATTTTTCCTCTGAATGAGGTGCCTAAATTATGAGTAAAAAAACTAGTACCATATTCTCATTATTTTATAACATTGTCTCCTTGTATGTTTAATACACTAACTACATTATACATAAAGCATTTTTAAATGTAGTTGTTTTAAATTTTCCTTCAGTTTTTTTCTAATAAAAAATAATGGGGAGCCAGGAGCTCAAAGTACAAGGGACACTGAACTGTAGCAGTATAGATCTATTTGCTTGGCACTACTGTAACGAATATTGGCTGATATTGGTTGTACTGGGAATTACTGTTTCAACAGCACTACACTGAGGTAAAGACAGTAATTCTTTGCCAATAACAACTTTTAAATTCACAGCTTTTGAGCTAATTGCCATATATCAAAATAGACTAATATGCCCACTAATAGCCTAACTCCTTTAATCTAAATTAAGACCAGTATTTAATTTTTGAAAGCTCACACTAAAGATATTAATCAAGTTACACCTGTGTTAAATTAAATATCTGACTTTGGGAAGTCTCACAACAAAAATGGCAATTCAGATCAGCCCAGCTGTCATGAAGACCAATGAACTGCCTATAAGTTTTGAGATGAAATTGTTAAGAGCAAAAAAAGATGAAGATTATTAAAACACTGGCAAAGGTTTTAAGCTTCCTTGGAACACTGCAAAATCCATAACAAAGTAAAAAGATTATGCCACAAAGCGAACATTATCAAGATCAGGCCAACCAGATCAGGATCAGGAACTTGTAACCGAAGTTTCAAGAGTCCAGCTACAACACTGTAGGGGCTTGCAGAGCTCACTGGCTGAAATTGGAGAACCCATCGACATCAGCAAGATCAGATCAGCACAAATCCAGCCTTCATAGGAGAGTAGCCAGAATTAAGCCAGTTCCCAGGCCACATTAGAAAAAAAAGAGCTTTGGTAAAAATATTTCATGGTCTGAAGTCTTTGAAGTCACTATCAATAAACAAATCCTGGTAATGGTGCACTAGGACCTAGATTAAGAATATCATGAGTCTAAAAAACTCTGTTGGGAGATAATATAGTACGAAAGTATACAGTTTTTTTAAAATAAATACTGAAAGTCCTAATCCAATTACTTCAGGAAGATGTAGGTCTTTAGTGGTGATTTCAAAGATGGCCAATAACTCATCTAGGGGAAGTTCATTCCCCCACCTAGGTTCCAGAACAAAGAAGAGTCTAGGATGTATGCCTTTCTTGTACCTTGGTGGGACCAAGGACCAGGAGGGTCTTTGTCCATTTTTTACTTTGTAGGCACGCGTCAGTGTTTTGAATTTGATGCAGGTAACTACAGGAAGCCAGTGGAGGGAGCATAGCAATGGGGTGGTGTGGGAGAACCTGGGAAGGTTGAAAATGGGTTGTGCATTCCGGATCAGTTGCAGAGGTCAAACGGTGCTCAGAGGCAGACCTGCCAGATGCAGTAGACCAGTCTGTAGGGATGGAACAAGTTCCTAAGTGGCTTGTGTGGAGATAAATCTTTCTGAAAATTTCAAGAAGAATCCTTCTGATGTTTTAAAGGAGAAATTGAAAGATTAGCAATATGGGAGAGAGGAAAGGTGATCTGTGGTTACCCCAAGGTTGTGTGCAATGACCAAAGGAAGGTTCAGCAAGTTGTCAAGGGAGATCACAAGATTCTAATATTGGAATGAATCTTATGGGATGAACAGCAGTTTAATTTGTTGGGATTGAGTTTCAGCTGATGAGCTGCAATCAATGATATGTTTGCCAGACATGCTCTAGGCAAAAACTTGAGTATCTTATGGAGAAAAGGAGAGGACAATTTAGGGGTCATCTGTATAGCAGTGGTATGAAAATCCATGTGAGGATATGACCTCACCAAAAGATTGAGTATATAGGGAAAACATTAAAGGACTAAGTACTGAGCATCACCTTGTTATTCAAATACCTCTTCTTGCTTTACACAGAATGCTCTACCTCAACTAACCTTCCAGGGAGGCTTGGCTAAACTGTCCATAGTTTGAGCTAAGAACCCAGTTGCCCGTCTCTAACCTATCTAGGCAAACCTTTTTCTTCACCATAGATAACTCTCTTTTTGAGGAATACAGAGGTCGGCTGTCTCCAAACAGTGGACTCAGAGTAGAATAGCCTTGATTTATGTCAATGAGTGAGGATGAGTGAGGATGTTATGGAGCTTACAGACACAACCATCACTTAGAATAGATTTGCAGGATGTGTGGAAATGCACCACAGAGAAGTTGAGCATTTCCTTGCATAGTGCACATGCAGAGACTACCACTTCTTGCTACGAAGGGAAGTGGCTAAACAAGTATTATGTGCAGCAAGACAACTTCTCCCTGAAATACAAAGAGGAAATCACCTACTCATGCAGCAAACCTTTTTCTGCCAAAAACTCCATCCACAGGGGTTCTGTGTTGGGTTTTGTGGACATGTTGGAAAATGGACTTTCTCCCCTGCCTCCCAATTGAGCTAGCAGTGGCATTCTATCTCCACCCAGGCCTGAAGTCCATAACAGTGGCTGACCACTCCCTTCCTGCCAAGGCTGATACATTTCAGTCTTCCGTGTCAGTTAAATGTTACCAGTAATTTGCTATGGTAGTGAGAGCTCTCAATGTCTCTTCCATGTTTATTGCTTAATAGGCAGAGCGGAGAACATGACCTTCAAACCAGAGACCATTCAATGGGAGGAGCTCTACATCATAACTGACTTGTCTCTACACATCCACCAATGCACTGCACAGGTATCTGAAAAGTCCACCATAATGGAACAGGAGATCCCACAGTAGCTCACAATTTCTAGCCTTTTTCACAAGTAGAAAGTCCAGCTACAGGATGATTCAGTAGATCCTAAGGGCTTGTTTGCTCCCACCATAGTCTCCATGCAACAATACTGTGAGGAAAAGAAAAGAGGTGATGCTCTGCAGGTATACCTTCCCAAGAAGACAGTCTTCCCTGTCTATTGGCTCTTGCCAGATCTTTGCACAGGGGGCAGGCCCCAGCCCTTAGCCTTTAGGATCCTGAAACATCCATGGCAACACTATCAGGACCCCCAGCACAGCCTAAACCTCAGGAGGTCAGAGTAGCATGTCTGAGCATGGCACCCTCATCTGCCACAACCCAGAAGGTTCAGCTTAACTGGGTTGTCTTTCAGATGGGACACCAAAACCTGCATGCCACCTAATGCACTGGAGTGGGCAGTGAAATGTTTTCTGGAGTATCAATCAATTTTTCCAGTAGGGAAGGTTGTTGAGTTTATTAAAAGGAATATTGATTGTTTTTGCTTTTAATGCTTTTTTTTAAAAAATCTATATCTATAGTAGAAGTTGATCATTACTGATGCTGTATGTTTGGGTCAATTCTTGAAAGCTAAGGAGAGTGTCATTTTCAAAAATATAATGGAGATGGAAGATGGGCTTTATGTTTCAAGAATACTGGGGTTTTGTTGACTAGGAAGTCCAGATTTGACCATATTGGGGCATGTTTACAAGGTGTCATATCAAAGTTTTCCATTGAAATTGTCTTCTACCAGAGCTGTCAATTTGAACACACAATTTGACTCTTTCTGCTCTCAGATTTTGAGTCCCCTTAGTTCTGGTCCTTCTGGGACCAATGGGTCATTAACTGCACTCTTCTCTAATTACAACAGCAACTGTCAAGGGGAGTGATCCATTAAGCAGCTAGTGAACAGTCAATTCTCAAAGCAGATGTGTTGGAAACAGGAAAAATGAGCAAGTGTAAGGATCTGAGCAACTTTGACAAGGGCCAAATTGTGATGGCTAGATGACAGGGTCAAGGCATCTCTAAAATGGCGAGTTTTTCTGGATGTTTCCAGTAAACAGTGGGTAATACCTAACAAAAGTGGTCCAAGAAAGAACAACCCATTGTTATGCCCATTATGACTATGTAAACTTCTAACCAAAACTGTACCTATAATAATTAAGTGGTAACTTACAAACGAATAGTTGTTCATTAAGGCCTACCTTATTGTTATTCCTTGGTTAGGAGTTTGCTATTAACTATGCAGTAATTGACTGAGTCTTTAACAATATTTACTCTTACTTTTTACTCTAGTCTTACATTACTCTGGGTGCATTTGTGTCACTTACTTGGGGATCATATGGCGGGATGCATTATGGATAGAAGACAAGCTGGCTGAGGCAGTGTGATGCTCTGGGCAACTTTTTGCTGAGGAACCTTGGGTCCAGTCATTCAAGTGGATGTTACTTTTACATGTACCACCTATGTAGCACCCCTGGCCTTAACAAATGAAGAATGAAGGCACCACCATCTACCTTGGTTCGGGAAGAGGTACACTTTAACTCGACTCACAAGAAGAAACGGATAGTTGGACAGCTAACAATTTATTGCCTTAGAACACAAACAGCAATTAA
>JAQQZX010000012.1:617706-631041 GCA_030068355.1 Notoglanidium maculatum
GAAGCTGCTTTGAGACAATGTCTGTTGTTAAAAGCGCTATACAAATAAAATTGAATTGAATTGAATTGAATTGAATTGGTTCGAAGCGCATAAATCATTCTCCCAGACGGACACAATGCAGTTTATCATGTTCTTACAAAGATGTGTGATGCTTTGTGTTGTGGTAGATTAGTTGTCACCCACATGGCCAGGATAATGCATCCAGGCTGGGGAAAATGGATGGGTGCGCCCTACTCCTCTCCATGGCTCTCGCAGAGGTAATGACGTACACAACAGGTGAGCACCATAGCCCTTACTCCCTCAAGACTGCAGTCATTGCACTGGAGGCATCTCCATCTTCCTTTCAGTCGGCCAAATGTATTTTCAACCTCTTGCTGTTGTGTAAGGAAGCCATTGTCTGGAAAAGGCTTCACGAGCCAGATTGTCAGTGGACAGGCTGCATCTCTAAGGACGTAGTGGCCAGTGTCTTGTCCACCAATGATGTTGTGTTGCCGTAATCTAATCACTAATGATTCAGCATTAAAAGGTTACGGTCGTCAGTCCCGTTAATCATTTATCTGGATTTTTTTGTATACAACAAATTTTCTGTTACTAATTTTCTATTTCAGTTCAAAACAAATTTTATTTCAACTAAGTTTAGTTGAATATCTCTGCTCTTCAATAATAGCCGTTTAAATTCATTTCTTTGTTCATAACCGCATATCTGAGTAATATACTCTTTCTTTCAAAAAGATAAACATGTATGCTCCTGGAACACCAGCTCACGTTAGACCAAAGACTTTTTTGTGTTAAGTTTATCATCATGGGTGAACAATGTGGATAAGAAGCCAGCTAGATATCTAAAGTCAACACAGTTAAGGCCATTGCAGACAGTACTGTGATTCTCCTCGTGTCCACAAGAGAGCGCAGTCCTCAGAATTGTACATCATGTAACATGACTCATTTTCTCACCTTACGTATTATTACTCATCACATACTGAACTATTAAACTTGTCTGTAATATCAAATCAAACCAAAGCCAGAATGCCTCAGCTGTCATGCTGGATGATCCGAGTTTTCCTCCCTGGACCGTGTCCTGCCTCGTCTGCCTGAGCTCGGGTCGCAAACCACAGATGGAATATTTTAGGATATTGGCTTTGAAATAAAGACTGTCATTGACAATTCCTTTAATTCTGCCTGATTAAAAAAAGTACGGTCTTCGGCACAGGGCTCAGAGCTGCTGTGTGACGTCTGCATTGCTTTTTACATTAGTTATAAACAATTTTGCTATAAATGCAATTTCCCATTTTTACAAAAACCTGTCTATCTTGACGTTTTTTAAAACTAAAAAGTGTTATAACTAACTATATGAACTATACACATATTGGAATAAACTAAAGCGGGCAATATAATGTAAATATAAAGTTGTTGTTGCTGACCACTTTTTTTTTAAAAGCTAAAAAATCTAACTCTGTATTAAGACTCATTAAATGAGAATGTATCGTTTGCACAGTTTCAGACTTATTGTAAATTACTGTAACAATGTTTCACTTTCCCATCTAAAAAAACGTGGAATTCTACTTGGAAATTTGGCTTCGCAACATTGGGAAAACTTTTTTCAGTTTGTATTTCAATGTATTTTAATATAAATCATCAACCCTGTTCAAAATAAATCGCATCTAATTCTCGTGGTCCGGCTACTCGTTGCTGACCCTCCGTCTCCGTCTCTCAGTCACCCATTTTCAAGTTCAGCCCACTGCCCGTCTTCTCACACACACACACACCTCCTATGACCCTTAAGCCGCGGGCGGGAAGAGTGCCTTTTGTCTCTATGATAAGCAGGCCAATTCAGTATCGCTCGATTCCATTACAGACATCTGCATATCGAGCATCTGCTCCCCAAATCACATTTGTCTGACTCTTAAAACCCTGAAACCCCCAGATGACTCAGTGTGACCCCGAACCCCTCCCCTGACCCTGGACCCCTCACACTTTTTTCTCAAAAATGGCCAGAAACAGAGCGGCCCGAGTTCAAGGTAAAGGTCCTTCCCTTTCTCTGTGTGTCCGTAATCATATGCGCTGCTTTTTCTTCTGTCTTTTGCCGTTTCTGTTCACACGCACACAAACAGAGGCGCTGCCACCCGTGTAAATGACTGACTGGGGTGTGAGGAGGCGACGGGGGTGCTATAATTTGTGTTTGCGCGGATTGTGTCTTTGCTTTTTGTTTGCTCGATCCTAAACGTTTTCCCGCTTTCCTGAGAGTCACGTCTGTTTCAGATCTTCGTGTGAAGAGGTTAAAGCAACAAGGAAGTGAACTGAGACGTTTCACACAGCAAGTCAAGAGCAAGTCTATCGAACCCAAAAGCTTCTGTATTACAGTGACGGAACAAAGCTAGATATAAAATACGTCTCATTACGTCACTATAAGCATCAGTTTTAGTAAAATACTGAGTGGCGATGAAGCTGTTGCCATGACAACAAGTTATTTTCCTACGTGTTTTACTGCTCTTACACTACAGCAGCTTGACAGTTCTACACAAAAGTCTTTTTTTTTCAAAGATGTTTGTTTGTTCTGCATTATTGAGTCTTTAGAATCAAGATGAAAATCAGGAACTGAGTTCCAGCACATCTTGATTTCATCCGTTGGCTTATTTCGCATTAGAAGAGCATCATCAGCATGTTGAGGATGGTGAACGTCTTGTAAGGCCAGCAGAGCAGATGTTGCAGATGAATATTGATGATCACTGGCGCAGGATTACAGCCTTGATTAGCAGTAAAGGGATCAAATTCAAGTCCATAGTTCTGAGCACTGGTGTTAATGAGAGTGAACGTTGTAAAATGTGATCGATGCCTTCAGAGGAACTCAGTGAGAAGTGAACTTGTGGTGACAGACACTTGATTGCCATAAAGTCTTCTGCCAAATTTGCCATAGCGCCTTCATGTGGACCACAAATGTGTCAATGGGGTTTAATAAATGATTTGACACTGCTATGTTGATTGCCTGAACTTACCAAGCCTTTCATTCCTCATTGCTGTTCTGGTGTACGATGCTGCTCTGTCTCTTGGATTTTGTTGTTTTGGATATTGCTCTCATTGTGGTGATGCTGATCTCCTGACATTCTGCCTGTTTTGACTACAACGACAGCTCAAACTGCATTTGCACGCATCTCCAGCCTCACTTCTGACAATACTTGAGTTTCTAAAAACAGTTTTGCTTTTTCTTTGCTCTGTAGAAACCAGCGGAAGGGAGTTTTTTTTGCACCGTGGCATTGCATTTTTAAAAGTACATACAGTATTTCAAAGACCACCCAATTTGTTTTAAACTACTCAAAAGATGCATTTTTTGAGAAAGAATAAAAATGTTCCTAACAAAACCTGGCAAAAGAAGTGGTGCAGATTGAGATGTCACGCCAGCGCCTGCTGATGGATCTGTTTCAGTGTTATTAAGCAGATTAGCCAATCAGACGTGACGTTGGTGGAGGTTTGTCCGTAATGCACCAGATCTGAGTGTTGTATCCTGAAATTGACAGCAAAGAAAGCATATATGTCAATTTTTGTTGGAAAAGATGACAAATCATTTTAGTATTGCACCACTTTTTGTTTGAAGAGAAAAGATAAATGATTAAAAGGTCATCAGAAACATCCTCATGTTTGGCTCATTACTTGCTTTTCTACATTTTACAGGTTTTTTTTTTAAATGCATCTTTCACTAGAAAATCATCTGGTTTAGTGTTCTTTTTCTTCAGCAGAATTAAATCATAAAATGTTTAAAATGTATTGTTGGAAAAAGCATTTAATGTTCTAAAAACCAACCTTAATCCAAACGGTTGATTCTTTATTTTTATTTTATTCTGTTTCCACTGCTATTTTTGGGAGCAAGTTGCTGCTACTTTTATTTTATTTTTTGTACATTTACATTTACTCTCCTCCAGAGTGACACTTTTTCAGCAGAAACAGAAGCTGAATGTGGTCATCCACGAAACCTCAGCCTTTTGTATCACTTATTCAAAAGGAACTAAAATAAGACACTTCCTGGCGTTCAGTTGTCTTGGCAACTGCTAAAGTAACTACTACAGTAACACACACACAAACTGGTATTTCTATCTTTGTGTTGTTTCCATGAATGTGTGTATTATTCCTTAACTCTTCAAGCATGATATGCAAACACAAAACCGTTAGAGCTGACTTCATCCATATGAAGATATCTGGTTCCCATAAAGTGATGAATACACACCACCCCAACACACACACACGCACAGAACAATTTTGGAGAATTGCTCAATAGGCGCATTTGCGTGGACATTGACCGGAGTCAATTGCCTGTCAAATGCTACGCACGATTAGGCAGCGATGTCCACAGCGAGGATAATGTGAGGAGCCTCCCATAGAGCCTATTTCTCTCCCACACACACACACACACACACACACACACGCACCTTTCATCTCTGCACACAGTTCAATGTTAATGTCCAGTGGTGTCCAGCCTGACAAGGCCGCGCCCTCTTTTCTCACCCTCATCTCCTCTTGTGCTGGCCAGCTGGCTGTGACCTTTGACCTCTTTGCCCTCACCCATGACCCCTGGACCCGTTCCCACGCCACACCCTTTTGTCCGGACTGTGCCATGGCAACGCCTCAGCCGTTGCTGCCACGGTAACAGATGGACAGAGCCCTGGAAACAACTCTGTCCAGACCAGGAGTGGTGGACAATCTGCTCCAGACCCCCATCAGTCATACACACACACACACACACACACACACACATTCCAACACAGGGCTTCAGGTCATGTGACCTAATGAAGTCATTATCATGGCTAAACTAATTCACCTTGACATGAACACCGTAACCGCAGAGATGATGAATGTTATTCGGATCACCATCACCGCTTTTAATTTTTTTTCTCTGTTCCTCCGAAATGAATGGATATCATATTTTTCCAATTTATCCATAAAGACACCATTATTACTGTTTGATCCAGTCTGTTCTTTCTCCTGAAACCAGCAGAGATGATGATAATCCCTAAACCTGAAGCTTAAGCGTCCTGTTTTAAAAGAAGACGTTTAACGCTGTGGTTAAGGAGCATTTTCATGAAATACATGGCAAAGCTTTGAAAACATTATATGCATATTATATTAATTTATACAACAGAACTATTACATTCTCAAATCTGCACGCACGTGATTATTCTTACAGTAGTGCAGCTCAAATCACACGGATGCACTCGCTCTGATTTGTTAGTGTTTCTATGGTAACAGCTCGTTCACAGGGGCGCGGCAGCGAACGCTCCATACACACTTACATTATATACGTGTGTAATTATTCTCCATCCTCCATAATTACTGGAGCCTCCAGTGTGAGCGCTGTGTAACAGTCAGAGGTAACGCCAGAGCTGTAAGGCTCTCACATCTTCAGGACAGAGGAGTTTACACTGCACTGTGCTTCCTCACTCACACTCTCTCTCACACACACACACACACACACACACACGCCGGGTCTGTTAACCAGCTGAATAACTCCCAACACATAAAAAGCTCCTGAAGAACAGATTGGCTGTAGATGTACTCCTGCTGAGCCCAGCAAAGTGTGTGCGTGTGTTTACTTGTTTATTCACTGTAAGGGTCAAAGGTCAGCCTGGCTCTCTACAGGGAGAGGAAGTGTGTTTGGATGGCACGAGCGACCGTCTTCACAGCCATAAAGTTTGAGTGTGTGTGCAGTAAAGGAAGCCGTGTGTTTGTTCTGCACTCCATAAACGTTAAATAAACCTTCCCACCTCCTTACAGAAAACTCCACCACACCAGTGAACACACGGTTTGGTAAAACGTCCGGTGTACGAGTCCCTGTGAATGAGCCGTTACTATAGAAACGACACCTTCTGGCCAATCAGAATCCAGGGTTCACAGCTTTGTGGTGTAATATTTAATCATGGTTAATAAACCGCCTTATGGAAATGAGAGAAAGTGCTGTTCCGATAAATTACTCATGAATGATTCTTCTTAGCAAGTCCACTTTAAAAAATGTTCTAGCAGTTTACATCACACTGCTGCACTTCGAGCATATTTATTGCCACCTTCTAGAAAAAAACAGGAAGTTATGAGCAGCTCATTGAAGCATTTTCATGGTCATCTCTTATTCCAGCCAATAATAAGATCACTAGGGCTTCAGAAACAATGCTACTGTGTCTTCAGAGCTGATCCAGTGACAGCTGATGTTTGAATACTTTCACTACAGTAAATATACCCTAACCCTAGTAAACCCTAACCCTGTGTCTGCATGACATTAAGAATGGGTTACACATGTATAAGTCTCTAATCATGATCACGTGTCTATCAGAAACCTGAGCGCCGAGGATTAGTCTGATCACTCAGCCAGTGCCACTTGGTCAGTTTTCTCGATCGGGCCGATCTGCATCTGCATCCCTCTGTCCCTCTCATCCCCCCTCCTCCATCCCCCCTCCTCTCTCTCCGCATTGTGTCCGCGGAGATTTTCTCCATTGAGGTCCAGTCTCTTAGGAAACCCCAGTCCTGCATGAAATAAGAAAGAGAGAGAGAGAGAGAGAGAGAGAGAGAGGGAGATGGGGGAGTGAAAAGAGGGGAGAGGAAAAGTAGGGGACAGAGGGAGAAAGCGTCAGTAAGGGTTGAGCTCGGACAGGGAGCGGACGCAGAAAGAGCACAGCGGAAAATAAAGTCCGACAGAAGAACGCCGGGAAGAAAAAACATCGAGAATCAAGAATCAAAAGGAGGAGAAGAGGGAGAATCAGAACAAGTGTGAATCTGAGGCAGGGATTCGAACACAACTTTTTATTTCTTCTATTTTAACTTCCTTCCTTTTTTATCCCAACAGGCCTTCGATTGAGCATTTATTTGAAAATGTTTTACGCATCTTTACAGCTCGGCGATGCTGCGTTTCGACTCTTTGTCTCGAGCGAAGGCGTTTTGCGTGGACCGGCTCTATTGTGCGACGGCAGCTGTGGGTGTCAGGACAGAGGCCTACTGCTCAAAAGGAGGGAACACACACACACACACACACACACACACACACACACACACACACACACTCGCGCACACAC
Organism: Notoglanidium maculatum; assembly: GCA_030068355.1. NCBI lineage: Eukaryota > Metazoa > Chordata > Actinopteri > Siluriformes > Auchenoglanididae > Notoglanidium > Notoglanidium maculatum. The sequence goes on from JAQQZX010000012.1 coordinate 624,750, forward strand.
ACACTCGGCCCGCACTCACCTAATCAGCAGAAGTTTCAGTGGTTAAATAGTAGCACAATAACGCATGGAGTCTTACCTGGGTTCACCAGAAGGTGGCACCCTGCTGTAACCCTCACAGTGAAATTATTAGAAACTACACACATCACTTCAAGTGTAAATCTACTGACTGTTGTGCTGCACAAAATATTGGCACCCTTTTTATCCCTATCTGTCAGTGTAGAAGGATCAGTACTGAGCAGACATGTTTCAGATGGATGACACTCACACAGCATGTTAGATTATTTATTCTAATTTATTTATTATTTTATTTATTGTTCTTCTCAATCTTCTGTCTAAATAAGATCCCAGATTTAGAGTTATACCAAATACAGAGCTTAGGACATTTTTTAATTGATGTAGCATCTTTAATACAATACAAATGCTTCACTTCAGAGATATAAAAATATTATAAATACAACAGATTTTTAAAAAAAGAAAAAGTAGCCACTAAGTGGCACTGTCTGACATGAAATTCTCCAAAAAACCTCTCCAAATCCTTTTCCTATCAACATTTCAAATCATCTGCGACACCAGATTATTATTATTATTATTATTATTATAAAGTAATCTTTAATCTATTTTTCTTGAGATTTTAAATTATTTACAGTGTAAACAGTCTTTATTGTATGTGTAATCTCGTGTCTGTGTGTGTGAGCATCAGGACCAAACCTGCCCCACACCATCACTGTAATTTTGAGATTAAATTTTATTTAACACTAATCATGTTTAATCTTCCTCTGCCTGCATCAGGTCTAAACACCTGCAGCATAAACACTCTAATAGCCGAGCCATTAACACCGACTCACTCAGAAGAGGTTCACTCCTGCTTTAAGACGTTTGACTCTGAGCTTAAACACTCTCTGATCATCAGCACTCGAGGAAATTAAGGCCATTATGTCTCTGAGCTGAACGAGTCTCCAGCAGGACGGATGCAGAGGAAAGGTGGATAAACGTTAGGAAGTCTGGAAAAGGAGTGTGTTTCAAATACAGGAATCAGTGGGAATTTATTATTCGTTTAATAAATCCAGTACATTATTTGAGTCGGAGTTTAGCCGTTATCTTCTCAACATCTTACACTAAATGTGTTCAATTCAGTATTTTTGTGCCGTCAAAAGTATTCAAGATCTGTGTTCAGAAGTCGCACGAGCCGAATATTTAAAAAAATCTGTTTTATCTCATTTTTATTTGTATTATCTCATTTTTATTTATTCCTCTTTGTCCTCAGTGGGACGTAAGGTTGCAGTGATCTCTCCATCTGGATCCGTCCTCTGCTGCTTTCTCATTTAACCTAAACCAATGTTACCTCTGGCTGCTTTATAGTTTTTAGCTTCATCAGAATAATTATTTTTATGAATGTACGAAGCTGGTTTATATTTTAGGTTCAGAAACCATTCCAACAAGATTAATAAATAATAATAATAATAATAATAATAATAATAATAATTATTATTATTATAAGCTTAATTCAACTCAAATATTCATTTATTTACATGTTTTGAAATGTTTTATATAATATAATTTACATAATAACAAGTAATGTGACTATTCAAGTCTTATGTCTCAATATTCATTTATTTACTTCTTTGTTTGTTTGTTTGTTTGACTTTGAGTGATCAGTTAATTAGACTTTAAACAATCATTTCACGAGCTTTATTAGTATCTGATCCTGATCCCTTCACTGTAATAACAATTTATTTTTAAAAAGTTTTGGATTTTCCTGCCTCACATCACAGACCACTGGAGGTCTCCGGACTCCACTGATGGGCTTTGCAGAAATTCCAGAACATTCTGTGCCACTCTAAAATGTTCTCAGTGTGCTCCAGTCCACTGGGAAAATCATTTACACGATGAACAACTGCTTTTTGTTTTCTCTTTTTCGTTTTAAGAATCTGGAGTCAAGTGTGCGGGTGCTTCGAGTGCCGTTTGGTGCCGAATGTTTTAGCTGGCACTTAGCACTAATCTAATCCATTAATCTAATTCATTTACTCAATGTATCTGGAAAAGATGAAGGCAGGAGACAGAGTGCTGCCCAGTTCTCTCGGCCCGAGACGGAGACACACAGACACAGAGACACGAGGATTAAAGTCTAATAATGACTCGGAGACACGCTCGGGCTCTTTCACGAATGGAAGAAGTTAACGACCTCCTGCTAGCTCCACATCACAAGGCCACTTGTTTAAAACTAACATCGATCCAAATGATTTATGGAAGGAGTCTCCAGTGTCAGTGCTTCAGAGCTCTTGAAGTTGTCCGTCATCTTCAGGACAGAGGAGTTTATGCTTCTTTGATGTTTCTTTGTAACGACAAGCTGCGTTTTGCTTTTTTTGCTGTACTTTTTCTTAACTTCAAGGCAGAGAATAAAGAGACGCTGGAGGGGGAACGAGTGTTTATAGCTGATATAACGTAAGTGTGAACCAGCTCGTTTCATGAGCAGTGAATGTAACTATAAATGGATAAATATTGTTCTAAGTAAAAAAAAAAAAAATTTAAGTTGACAAAAGTTGACTAAGTGACATGCTGGTACTGGAAAATAAACACTTTCAGGGTAGTAACAGTAACTCCGCTTCATTGCACCATCATTATTCTATTATTTGTATTTGAATATTCGAATAAAGCAGCTGGACATATTGTATAACTCGCAGTCTTATAAATACTCTTTCATAGCTGGAGATCAATGAATGACAAACTCAAACACAATCTGGTGAGGGGATGTTTCTGTATGTTGTTTATTTACTGGCGCACTCACACACACACACTCACACACACACACACACACACACTGCACCTGGTCGTCTGTCTGGCTTCTTTCACATTCTTTCTCACACTCGGCTCCTGTTGTTTCCAAGAAATGTAAATTGTTTTTTTAGTGGAATTAAAAAACTCAGGCCACATCGAGTGCTGGTGTTGCCCCACTACCCTTCCCCTTCCCCTTCCCTTTCCTCACCCCCTAAGAGCTGTTTTCTTTCATTTTTTTTATATTCCTCAAACACACACACACACACACACACACACACGCACGCACACACACACAGACAGAGTGCTCGGAAAGTTTCCCATCGTGATCCCCTACAGGCTCGGAGCTGTTTGTGCTGCTGGTTTAAGTGGTGCACGCAGCCATGCTAGATTATTAAATCACTGTTTTACCACTCGACTTAATCCTCAGCCTATACAAAAGTAAACCATAAAGAGGCAAGGAGGGGGAGAGAGAGACTCAGAGTCTGAGTGTGTGTGTGTGTGTGTGTGTGTGTGTGTGTGTGTGTGTGTGTGTGTGTTAGGAGGAGGGCAAGATTATCGCGGGTAAACTCTTGACAGATCTTTTCTGATGGTTGGTTTTCCCACCATTTCAGAGATCTGAGTCCTCCTGAATTCCCACAGGTGTGTACAGAAAAATTCTAACAGGTGTGTTTGTGTCATTGAGCTACAATTTGAGGACAGAAATACATATTTACACAACAACGCTGTTGAGGACATTTTGTCTGGACCTCACTTCTGCAAAGGGCTGTTTGAGGGTTAAGACTTGGTTATAGTGTTCAGGTTAGAATGAGGTTTAGGTCGGGGTCGGGGTTGGGGTCGGGGTCAGGGTTGGGGTTAGGGGTTTAGTTGTGATATTTAAGGTTAGGGTAAAGAGGCTGGGGAATGCATTATGTCAATGAGTGTCCTCACAATGATACAAGTACACATGTGTGTGTGTGTGTGATGATGAGAGATAATCTTCTATGAATCTCTCTGCAACAGTCCCAAAGTTCCTGTATTAAAAAAAAGTTTAGAACTTGAAGGCACTCATTTCCAGAATGAAGAATATTTCTACACTGAGATTTTTGGAAAAACTAAGACTAATACAGTTTTTTTGTGATAAAAGCAATGATCTTTAAAATTAGACATGGAAGGTTCCAGAAATCTAAAAACAAAAACAATACAAACTATCAAAGGTCAGGGTTTTTTCCATGAGTTAAGAGAAAGGACCCTGATCTACAATGGCGACACGTTCTTATACAGAGTGGTATTTATGCTAATTTTATTTATTTAATGTATTCAATCAACAACATTACTGTAAGCAACACAGAGCTCCTGTGGAGGAGAGCGATGTGAGATGGAGCTGCGACTGTTTTACATTATCTTTATGTGTATAGATATCAGTGTGTCATACAGAGTCAAAAAACACATCAACAATCAGTGAGACGCTGAACTAGCTGACTGAGGAGACACTGGTGTGGGTGGAGTTACACATGCACGTTCATGCTAAACTGGTAGCTGTAAACCTCCAGTACTTGTTGGCTATATTAGGCTTGTAGTTCCAGGGAGAAAAATTAGATTTTTGGCTTTAGGATTAAACTTAAAACACTCAAAACACCTCAACTGCATATCAGATTATGAACATTTCAGATAATGGAAACTTTGTGTGCTGAGTGACGCTCATTCTTCTCCGTGTGATATTCCTCAGATCGGGATCGGGATCTAACGGAATGCCAGTGGCTCGTCTGCTGCTTCTTTTTACATGACCACAATAACATGACACTGCTCGGGTTTATGGAGCCGTGCCAAGCAGGGGGCGGAGGGGGTGAGTCGGGGTGTCATGCTGGTGTGAAAAAAGCAGACTGAACAAAAACAGGATGGTACGTGCCAAGTGCCGATTGTCTCCTCGTTAATAGGCATCAAAATGGCAACTTGTGTTGGCATCTGTGTTATCATACAGGTGAACACGCTCCTGGGAAAGGGGGTGATTCTTTTCTCAGCTCCTCTGAGGAGACGGCGTGGCCGCTTTGTCATCGCCATCCTAACTGGATTAGTGGTGCCAATGCGAACCCGGTTTTCACACCGCTGTCTACTTCCCATCTCATTTTAATGTGATTAGCCCAGCTCCTGTGGTCCGGGACACATCCAGGATGCAGCAAGGGGGCACCAAAGGGCAGAGGATAAAGTGTCCCTTAAAAGATAGTGTGCTTGGTTGGATTGAGACGAAGCAACAATGGCTGCTGCACTCCTCTGAAATAGTTTTTATTTTTTACAACACCACATACTTTGGTGCATTTCAGAAAAGTGCAGATTTTTTAAATTAAACCGATTTTCATCATCTCGTCCATTCAGTCGTGTTAGAAAGAGCTTTACAGTACACTACAATGCACTCTCAATAGCACAGCAATCTGAAAGATGTGTTTTAATACTGTTGTAATGTGGATAAATGAAAGATTTTTCTATTTTTTTTCATAAACTGTGAAATATGATTGTCACGTCATCTCCAGAATTCCAAGATGGCAGAAGTTTTTGCAATATAGATTTCTGTAGCCAGTTTAGTTCCATGTTTGACTGTTTTTGTTTTTAGATAGTACATGTATAAGTGATGCTGGAAACGAATAAAATCAAAAACTAAATGGGGGAAATGAGATAGTAACACTTAAAGCTCTCCAGGTAGAGAAAATGGAGATCATGCATCATTTTCAGGTTTCAGTGAGGATGGAAAACTTTTTCTAAACACAGACACGCAAACATATTATTAACATGTATTAAATATTATGACCTGATAAGGCTGCACTTATGGACAAGGTGTGCAACTTATGAATCATTAAATTGAACGGACTCGACTGACTCGACTCACTGGAATGACTCATACATCTTCAACTCTGTGTTCAGATGCCAAAAAAGTCACCATTGAACCCTTAAAGCAAGAAATTCTGCTATTTTATGTAATTCTTGGTGTGCAAATGTTTTTTATTGATATTTTTGATCTTAATTTATAGTGTTTGATCTAGTGCACAATACTAAACTGGTAGCTACGGTGTAAGCTTCCATTACTTGTTAGCTCCTCATAAGCCCCAGTACAATACTGAAATTGCAAGCTTCAAGCATTAAAGATGTCTCAGCCGATCATCTTAAATTTAGGAAAAGATGGAAAATGTATATTTTTTTCCTTGAATATCTGTCCAAAAAACTAAATCTTGCCCTGGATCTGTAGGCTTTTTTCCTCAGAGAAACTCCAGCTAACCTGTTTCAACTTTTTTTTGCATAATTCATTTTTTCAATTTTTTTTTATCAACTCAGGTTTCATTTCTAGAGCTCCACGTAGTCTTTACTACAGCGTTACAGTAGAACATGGAGGACACTGCTCCACCTCCTGCTGAGTCCCACGGTGGGTAAAACTCCATTTCACGTGAGCTCACAACACTGGCACAGAGGATTAGAGACACTGATTAAGACGGTGGCACCCCAGAGTGTGTGTGTGTGTGTGTGTGTGTGTGTGTGTGTGTGTGTGTGTGTG
>JAQQZX010000012.1:648952-660053 GCA_030068355.1 Notoglanidium maculatum
GCCCAGGGTGTACCCCGCCTCTCGCCCCAAGATGCTGGGATTGGCTCCAGCTTCCCCGCAACCCAGACGGATAAAGCACTATAGATAATGGATGGATGGATGGATGGATGGATATATTAATGTGGATGATGTAAACATTTGAATCCAGTAAATTTAAGTCGACTTATTTTTCAGTCTACAAATTCATGGCATTTACTTGATTCAAATGTGTACATCCGTTTCACACATGAAAAAGGCCTTATATGTTACGTCAACAGGGGTTGATAAGAGATTGACTTGAGTTCATCACTAAGGCATCACACCTTGCTGGCCAGTAGAATTACACAATAATCATGCAATTATGTTTGCTTTGGTTCTTCTCATGCAGCTGAACCTTTCTGTTTCTTCCTGACAGAATATTGTAAAGAGAAAAACTTCTGCATCCTGGATTGCGGCAAGCTGACTGAAGACAGAGTGATCTGGAGCAAGGACATTAACGGAAGAAGGGTGAACATTTTCACCAATCATAAAGGAAAGGTCACAGAACACGCTAAAACTTTCAGTCGCTACAGATCAAAAGGGAATTCCATGATTATATCCAAAGTATCGCACTCAGACGCCGGAAGATTTTTCTGCAATGGGAATACTGTGGACCTCAGCGTGGTCACAGGTGCGCATGGGAAAATTCTTTTCAATGAAATATTTTAATATGAATAGCAGGTCTTTATTTGGGATCTGAACATCTAAATGTTTGTGTGTGTTAGGCAGAATTCCAGGTCCGTGTCCAACAGCCTCGACAGAGCGCCTGACTACTGAGGACACATGTGAGGAACCTTTAGAGCAAAAACTATTACGCTGACTATTTTCTAGATTAGGAAACACAGTTTAACAAAATACAAAATATTCAAATAAAAGCTTTTAGGGCCGGAAAACAGAAACTCAGTTTCAAATTAGAACCAAATCTGAAACGCTAATCTGAAATATATAAAAAATAATAATTTTGGTTCTGCATTAAGCTTTTATTATTGGAAACAAAAGCTACATAGCTGCAAGGATGTACTTAGCTATCTCCCAGTAACTTTGTACGTGAAGTCACGCATCAATCCAACAGAGTGTCCGTTTGTTTAGATACGAGCTAGCATACGTGGCTAACATCACGACAGCGTGAAAGATGGACCACAGTAAACAATCAAAAGTTATGTTTTGTTATTTTTTTTTTTTTTTTTACCATTTTGGAATCATAATGATGATTCGAAAAGACGTAGAACTGATAAGCAGAACAGGAATCGTAACCCTATGCAGTAGACAGTAGTTTATATATTACTTTAAAATAAATAAATAAATAAAAATAATAATTCCAAGATACCAATAATACCAATTACAAAATATCACATTGCAATAGTGCTCACATTTAGTGTAAAAGCACAAGTACACACTAGTCTAGGTAAATTAGAACAATCACATCACTATCTCTCAGATCATAAGCACCAGGTATGGTTGCCATGACACTCTCTCTCTCTCTCTCTCACTCAATTTCTCACTCTCTCTCTCCCCAGATGGACTGAGTAAGGCTGAGCGAGTACTGAGGTTCGGTGGTGCTGCCTTGGCTGCTCTGGCCTTTTTGCTGGCTACAGTAGCTGCAGGTAGAGTGATTGTGCTTCGGGCTTGGCAGGCAGGAAGAGACTCGGTCCTGTGTAACTCACATTAAGCAAATGTTACACTGTGAGGCTTTTAAGATTATTACTTATCACGCTGTTTGAGATCCAAACAAAATGTTGTCAGAATTCTTCGATGTCAGATGATACTATATACGAAGCTCCTCTAACGATAGACTTGTGATTATTTAAAATTAGTACGTTGTTCATACATCACGAATCGGTGTAATAACGGAAATGAGCTCGTGCAAAAAAAGAGTTTCGCATGAACCCAAACATTCATCAAAGAAAGTGTGATGTAATGATGTCTCTTCTGTCTATTCGCATGTTTAGTATTTTTAGCCATCCTGGGAGTTCACGGTCATCTTAGGGATCATGCTGACCTCCTGTTGGTGGCGTGTAGGCGAACACTGTACTCACACACTGTCAAACTGTTGCATGTTGCGTATTCTTTACACATGGGTCGATCACAGTAACGTTTAGTACCGCTCAAACTCTGTTGATTTATAAACCCTGGTGAAAATATATGGAATCACTACTATTGGACGATGTTCATTCAGCTGTCTTACTTTGTAGTAAAAAAAAAAAAAAAAAAAATTCACAGATATGACACAGAACTGATCTATTTAACAGCGGAACATTCTGGCTTTGTAAAACATACCTCAAAAAAATGTTAATGTTAAAATGTAAAAACGCTTACTTCCTTCTCGATTCTATTAAATTATAGCAGTTAATAAGAAAGTGCGCCTGGTAGTTATGGCAAAACCAAGCATATACACTATATTGCCTAAAGTATTCACTCACCCATCGAAATAATTAAATTCAGGTGTTCCAATCACTTCCACGGCCACAGGTGTATAACTTCGAGCACCTCGGCATGCAGATCGCTTCTACAAACATTAGTGAAAGAATGCGTCGCTCTCAGGAGCTCCAGCGTGGTACCGTGATAGGATGCCACCTGTGCAACAAGTCCAGTCGGGAAATTTCCTCGCTACTAAATGTGGCCTGCACAGAGTCCTGACCTCAACCCGATAGAACACCTTTGGGATGAATTAGAGCGGAGACTGCGGGCCAGGCCTTCTCGTCCAACAGTGTCTGACCTCACAAATGTGCTTCTGGAAGAATGGTCAAAAATTCCCATAAACACATTCCTAAACCTTGTGGAGAGCTCGCCCAGAAGAGCTGAAGCTGTTATAGCTGCACAGGGTGGGCCGACGTCATATTAAACCCTGTGGATTAAGAATGGCATATCACTTAAGTTCATATGCGAGTGAGCGAATACTTTTGGCAATATAGTGTATCTACCCATGAGCTGTACTGCTTTGGGCTTGACAGTGCCATCAGAACGTCTGTTGGAAAGTCTTGATTATGGTCTAGACGTCTGACGTTTGTGTGGTTTAAAGGAGGAAATGAAAATAGAACTGTACTATGACAAATGATGTGAGTTTTGTGGGTTACTCTAAAAAACAAGAAGTTTCCTACAAAAAAAAAAAAAAATAGTATGTGGCGAAATTATGTACAACACCTCAAACATTTCCCCAAATAATTCAGCCTATATAATTACAAACGTATCAGCATTTCCCCAATTAATTAAACCTACCTAAATCTGTTTCCTGTCCTTCGTTAACACTGCTTATATTTATAGATTAAATTACATTCTTGAATCTGATTGGTCAGACGGTGTACATGACCTTTAATCCATATTTACACTGAGCTCTAAAGTCGTCTGATTAGGTAGGTCGTGGTTGGTTTGGTTAGATTAGTTTTGTTTCTGTTTTTTTCTGATGCAGAGTAACAAGAGTACATTACTTGACAGTAAACCGAATCTGAAACACAACATCATGAGAGAGCAGAGTGAGACACAAACATCACGTTTGCCAAAGTATCTATGCTTTTGTATGTTTGCTTTTGACAGAGACATTTGCTTTTTAATTAACATTACTAAATGTGCTGTTTTTCTATCTTCTAAAGTAGCTAAAGATAACATTATATGCATTGTTTTGCTTTAATGTGATGAAAATTGAATGACGGCTGCTATGCTAAGCACAAGTTTGCTACTATTTTCACTATTACAATACTGTAACAACACTTCCAAAGATGGCGCCTCGGTGACGTAAACACACGTGACTGACAAAGCCCGACAGTGATCTTTGATGACGTGTCAAATCGTTTAAAAACCACTAGAAAATTAAGCTACTACAGACTTGTAACATCAGTTTACATTTGCTAGTAGTGTGAAACTGTATCAATTACTCTTCATAAGCATTTTACTTACCTAGCAATGTCATTTAAACAACTAGCTGGTTAGCTAACTTAACACAAAATACAAAGTTACTTAAAATAGCATATTTAGCACACTTATGGTGTAATCTAAACTAACAAATTAATATATTTATTTGGCTTATATTAGAAATAATTACAGAACATACAGCTAACAACCTCGACTCGGTCCCCTCAGTGGTTACCATGGTGACCATCTGGTCAGTTCTGGCCATGACCAGTTTCTGAGGTAAACTAGCTAGCATAGATTTGCGTTACGAACGACCTTAAAGAATGCAATTACTACAATATACTGTGTTATTCCACACATTAATGATAACACTTTAAAATTGTATTACTCTGGGGAAAAAAACATCAACACTTACCGTGCCGCTCAATTTTTCACTCACTGTGTCACGTGCGTGTGGGTACCATGGTGACTAAAAGGCTGAGGTAACTAGCTAGCGTTAATTAGCGTGTAGGATTAGCGACTTTTACTCTTAAAAATATACGTTTCTGATCAAAATAAAGCATTTAAATCAACACATTTACAATAATAATGAGAGAGTTTAACTAGGTAACTTATGCTGTAACTGAGTATTAACAGCCTGTGACAGGATGAAGAAATGAGAGTTTTCCACGGAAGAGTATTTTCTTCACCGCTCCCTCTAGCTGCACGAGCTGCTACTACAGTGATCGCTGACAAGAAAATAATAATAGTTAGCATTTTCTATCTTTTTAAATATATATATATATATATATATTTATTTATTTCAGAGTTTGGGGTAGAATTAAAGAGTAAAGAAACAAAACAAACCAAAAAAAGTTTGCGCAAACAAAAAAGGCTGTATAATATGTTTTGTTTTTTATTGAAAGCTTGGGTTTATCGTATTAAAATAAATGCGATTGCTGATAAAGTGTTGTAATTCATGCTTGTACTGATATTAAAGCATAAAAACAAATTATGTAAGGAATAAAAACACTCCATGTGATTGACTGTTAACTTCCCATAACAGCATGTTAAACGCCATACGAGCCCCTGTCAATGAGCTGTTGCTATAGAAACGAGTGTATTAATACAAACTTGTGATTTACAGAACTGCCGTTATAGAGAAAAATCAGTCACAACTTCTAACCACTTAGAATCCATGATTTGGCAGTGGCTGTGGAATTAATACAAATAAAAACCTTGGACAGAAATGTTGGTGATCGTTGATGTTTATTCAGTGTGCAGTCAGTCATGTGTACATCACGTGGCCGGGCTTCGACTGTGTCCGTAACACTGGAGAGTTTGAAACGCCCATGCGACGGTCAATCATTACGGACTCACCTGTTGATTGGCTCAGCAGAAAAAGACGACTGCTTCTTCTGGCGTATTTCTGAATGATCGCTCGTGCTAGCATACCCTGATGCTAAAATGCCGAGCCGCAATTCAAAACATGCAAAGCTCAGCAGGTCTAAGGTTTAATAAACCTCAAAACATTTCTGCATCAACATTTTAAAGCAGAAGATGTACTGTAACTGGGCAACTGAAAGAAGACAGGTTTCATTCCTTCACTGTGGTCATGCCAAACACCGAGTTTATTTCGTAATAAACATTATGTAATTGTATGATGTGGGAACACACATTTATAATAAACAGATGGTCAATAACTGATAATGTGCTTCTACAGCACAGAAATGACACTCCACACGACTCATTCTACTCAACTACAAAAACAAATCAGATTTCCATCAGGGGTGGACCGATTATCCGCCCAACTGATAATCAGAGATGGAATTCAGCATTTTCCATGTTGGTTTTTTTTGTAAAATAGCTCCCGCTAAACATTTTAAAAGAAGTTCATTTGCAAAGTAAAACACAAAACCACAGCAGATCAGGAAATGGCTAAATACAATGAACGTGTTTTCCTGAACAATTTGACATTTCTCCAGATCTGGCGATAACGCAACGTAAATTCCAGAGATTTGTCAGATTGGCTTAAGAACCCTCTGATGCGTGTGGCACGCTGTGTGAACGGAAAAGCCTAAACTGCACAATAAATTAAAGTTTAGGCCTTTATTTATTAAAAAAAATCCATTACTGTTATGATGCTGTACCTTAATGGATGTGATTGATAAAGATGCAAAACAAGAAAACATTTATATATAACTCAAGGTTGTGGCACGGAACCGGCACTAAATTATAATACTGATACCAAGAGCCAGTAATCACCATGCAGTACCAGTGAATCTAGACTATCATGGGCTCCTAAAGGAACTGTATCTTCTCCAGTCAAGAGTGAAAGTCAATCAAGCAAGGAAGAGCAGCTGATGTGGTCTTGCAGTGGTGGATCAAGTCATGACGAAGTTTCTGCTCATCTACAGGATTAGAACACTTTATTGATACGATCTGCTTATCAAGTGTAGCTGCCACCATCTTCCTCCTTCAGAACATGCTCCAGCGGCGGTCCCTCATGCTCCCCCTGCTCCATCTTTACCTGCCCCTCACCCGGGTACCCCTCATACTCCAACTCCGCCTCATCCTGCCCCGACTCTGCATCGTTAGTGTCGGTGCAGGACGACCTGTTGGTGAGGTGTTGGCAACGTGCCTGGTGTTTGATAAAACTGTCCCTCCAGATGACCTTCTTGCCACAGAAAGTGCACTCGTAAGGCCGCAGAGCTCCGTGCGTCTTCACGTGCTTGGTCAGGTGGTGCTTCATCTTGAAGCTCTTGGCACAGACGGGGCAGGCGAAGGGCCGCAGGTTCAGATGCTGCATCTTGACGTGACGGTCTCGCATGCTCTTCAGTGTGAAGGCTTTACCGCAGTGGCAGAAGTGCACTTTGCCTGCATAGGGCGAGAAGGAGGGCGGACACGAGGAGGAGGGCACGGGAGAGGAGGAAGGAGGGACAGAGGAGGAGGAGAGAGCACCAGACGTCCACGGAAGCTCTGAAGGACCTAGCACATAGTCCACTCCGCCCCCGGCATTGCCAGGCGACACGGGAAGCAAAGGCCTCTGGGAAACTTGTCCCGTGCCGTCCTCAATCTCATCGTACGTCTCTCCCTCGAATCCTCCCTCTGCGAAACGTCCGAAGTCCACTTCTCCTACGTCCTTCTCGGTGTCCTCGATCAGCTTCCCACCAGGCTGAGTCGACCAATCGGCTGCCGGCTGCCACTGAGCGCGTGCAGAAAGAGGACAGTGAGCAGAACCCAGCACTTCCTGCGCATCCTGAGCTGCTGCCAGAAACCCTTCGTCCTGATCTTTGTCCCTCTCTGCACCCTCTCCCTCTCCCCCTCTCTCTCCCTCCTTTTTAAGAGTTGCCCCTGAGCCACAGCCTCCTGAAGGAGAAGAGCAGAAGAGACGGTAAAACACACACACAACAACGAACACACACACTCTCATGGTGCAGAAAATGCCTGATCCGCTTTGAAGGAGAAAGAAAGCACATAGACAGAGAGCGAGACAGAGAGCGTGAGCTCCCCCTGGTGGACAGGAGTTAAAGTTAAACAGCAGTGATGCAGACGCTCCACTCACCGGCCCGTCGCTCCTCCTCCTCCAACTCTGATTCCTCCCCTACACCTTCATCTGCCTCCATCCATCTTTCCCCTCGCCTCCTGTCCTCCTCGTCCGCCTCCCTGTTCTCCCGGAGGCGAGAGCGCATCCAGTTGCGTCTCTCGTTCGCGGCCTCGGGGCTACATACCCGCTCGACTTCTCCAGCTGGGGGAGTATCGGATCTTTGCTGGGGTGGCAGAAACAGCCTGGATTTGCCCCATTTACCCTGCTGGGGCAGGTGCTGCGGCCTTCTCCAGGTGGCCAGAGGCGGGAGAGGGGCGCATTCTCCTCCGAGGGGCTTCTTCTGCTCCTCGGATTCAGTCAGGCAGCAATCGGAGCTGCTGGGACTTTGGTGCCTGGAGTTGGCAGATTCTACACCTGGACTGGCCTGAGTCAAAGGTCGCGACCTCTTGAGGATATCCGTGCACTTGTCCACAATGTGCCACATCTGCAGAAAGCTGGCCACCGTGACGTAGTTGACGATGTCGTCACGCACGATGCTCAGCTGGCCCGTGTAGGCCGAGTTGAGGACGCTCTCGAAGGCCAGAGGGTCCATGACGGACGGCAGAGACACCGTGCTCACGTTCTTCAGCAGCACCTGAGGGAACACGCAGAGAACGTCCCGGATTCATACACTCTCGAGAAAAAAGCCGATCACCCGGTTTCTCTAGAAACATAAGTATTCACACCCTGCTTAGATCTTTTTATATTTTGCAGCATTAAAGCAGAAAATAAAACTGATGCATCGACATCGTTTGCAAAACTATTTAACAACTAAAACCTGAGTATAATCACACACGTATTTAAGCGGCGTGATGATTATATTTGAAAACAACATGATGTTTTGTCAAAATGAAAACAAAGGTGATCGTCTGCTCTTTCCTTCCTAACTCTGTCACCGAGCTGTTTACGTTGCCAGGGAGACACCACTGTCAATCATTTACGCGAATGAAAACGGCCCCAGAGTTCTGATTAAAGGAAAACACTCTGTCTAAAACTCACTTGCAGTTGAGGATACATATTTCTTTAATCTACCTGGGAAGAGTGAATTAAGTGACAGGTTTACAGCACGAGCCTTCAGTCCTTAATCTGCCTTTACTTCATCCATATTTTCTGAACCGGAGCAGAACCACGGAGACCACGGGGCAGTGTAGCCACCAGTCCAATTGAGACACGGCAAAGAAATGTTTAAAATGGTGGAACTTGTTTAGTAAGAGATATTAACTCCACTGCCATCTACAAGGCCGCCTCCTCTTTCCCCCTCACTGCCTTTACAGTTACAGCGTGCACGATCGGACAGTTACAGCCACGCGCGCTGTCATCTCACAGTGACAAAGTGACAAAAACGGACAGTTTTCAGGAACAAATCATTCTCAAAAAATCTCTTTCTAAAGATCTGTTTGGACTGGATTAGTTTTACATGCGACAGCTGAGTAACGTGCCTAAGACTGGAGCATCTCCGGCATCTGAATCCGTCACGCCAGTAATAATTTATGGACTGACAATGCGAAGGTGTGGAAAGAACACAGCGTATTTTTCCCTTCTATAAAAGAAGCAGTAAAATTAAACTCGGGTAATAAATATCCCGTCTGAATTTCCATGTTTACAGAGATTCCACTGTATCCTGTGGGAAAGACGGTTCGGGACCTGGCCAAGAGCAAATAAAGCAGAAAATCAGGGAAAAATCAACTAAACAGAACAAACGTGTTAAATAATAAATACACCTACATCTGTGAATTACACAGAGATCGCTTCCTGTGTCAAACTGATCAGAATGATAAAGAACAATTACTTATTTTTTTACGTACATTTACAGTTACAGAATTCCAACACGCAGCTTTTATGTACATTAACGGACTGGCTTCACCTTTGGCCTAGTTTACAGTTAATATCTGCATTTTTACGATCTAAATGTTTGAGATTTAAGGTTCATTTGATTTTTTTTTATCTTTTTAAATTCATAACATGACATTTCAACAAGAGAGTTTAAAGCCGAGTAAGCAGGATGAGATTAAACTAAACCCTGGTACTGGAAGGACGGGTTGGTTTGTTTTTTTGGACACGTACCTGGTCATGAAAGTAGGGTGAGGAAGCCGCCAGCACACAGCGATGTGCCCTGAACACCTGCCCCTGAACCTGGATGGACAGATCGCACAGTCGCCCCTCCTCCCGCTGGCGGTTCAGGTTGTCCAGCACCTGCGCTCGCACGTTGGGGAAACACACCTGGACCACCTGCGCATTGCTGTTCAGTGTCTTATCCATCACTCCTGCAGGAGGATAAATGTCCCCACACACACACACACGCGCACACACACACACAGCTGCAAGAGAATTAGAGCCATAACTTCCTCAGCCCTGCTCTTCATGTGCACATTTTAACATCTTTCCTTAAAATCAGGTACGTGTACTCCCACTCACACTCTCTCACACTCTCTCACACTGAATAAAGTGTGTGCTGATGAGCTTCAGGAAAACAGTGACATGTGAAGAATGTGTTCAGCAGAGTGGCCTAGCTAACTAATGACTAATTAGCATAACTGTAAATATGTATGACTTTAAATACATATTTAAATCATCTTTGTCTCTACAGACAGACAGATTACAAACAATATCACATTTTAAAGTGTCTTATCTACCTGCAATTAGCCAGTCATGGCGAACTCAACCTGGGCTGAGTCCCAATTCACTCCTTATCTATAGATAGTGCACTACACTGAGTGCACGAGCCGTTATTTCACACCCTACCCAGTGCACTTGTGTAGGCAGCAAAGAGCCATTCGACATTCACATCACGGAAGTACAAACAAAACTCACCCAGAAAACGCAATATCAGGAGCGCCTGATTGTGGGACTAAAATGTTAAATATTTACCTAGCTAGATAATTTAGTTAATGCTAAAATATCAGGCGGAATAGCCAGGTAGCTAGTTCACTTTCGGTTGCTGTTGCTATTCACTTCAGGCGATGTCTAGCGTCGCCATTTTTTACGTCTTCCTTTCCGCTTATTCTTCGGCTGTTGTTGGTTCGTCTTACTGTGTACGTTTCAGCTTACAGTGTAATACCGCCACCTACCGACCTGGAGAGTGCCGTGAGCCTGAATGTAAACTGTAACAAGTTCAGAAAGGATGCTAAATCCTCTATTTAACAGGCATAAATGTTGAACAAATTTCTATTTTGTATTACAGTAAACAATTTAAATAACACAACAGATCATTAAATGTGTCGTAATTTACATATTATTTGCAGATATCATACAGTATATTTGTAATTTACAAGTATTATTTATTAATGTTGTTGTTTGTTTGCTTGTTTGTTATAGGATAATACACCAATAATAATAATAATAATAATAATAATAATAATAGGTTTTCCAATGATACTTTTTAAAATATTAGAATGTTAATGAAAATGGATAAAGCAGGCTAAGATTAAGTTTAAAACAAGTCCTGACTTCAACCCTGTTGATAATATGCAGACTGTACTTATAATTTGGGTCTGTGCCAGGAAATACACAAATTTATTGGAAATCTACTAATTCAAATATTAGGTGTGCTGTAAGTACATTTCTGACCCTGTGTGTATAATTTGGTCCTTTGTTGATAACACTGCACAACAATTGTTTTGAAAAGTCTTGCTTCCTGAAAAGTTGTTGCTGATTGTGACAGGTACCTACTGG
>JAQQZX010000012.1:686731-698841 GCA_030068355.1 Notoglanidium maculatum
TGCCCAGGGTGTACCCCGCCTCTCGCCCCAAGATGCTGGGATTGGCTCCAGCTTCCCCGCGACACAGACGGATAAAGATTATAGATAATGGATGGATGGATGGAGAAAAACTATGGTAGCTTTTTTTCCCCTCAAATAGTCTCTCTATCTTCTGCTTTTGTCCACTTTGTGAATTTCCTTTCTGCAGGGTGGCTGGGGCAAACTCATGAATATTCATGAGGAAAATGCTACCTGATTGATGCTTTAATGTTTCCCCGCCAAACAGCCCTTGTGAATATTCATGAGATTTCAGTTCAATTGCCAATTGGGGAGAACTTCCCTCATGAATATTCAAGAAGAGAATTCCTGACCGCTTCATACGTCTCACCTGACGCCTTTAGACCTGCGTGCGAATGCCTTCGTATCATAGAAATAGGTTTTTTTGAAAAGCAAAAATTGCATTAATTGCAAATTAATGAACAAATGAATTGCAAGTTGCACAAAAACATGCAGTGAATTAAAAGAGACAAAGAGACAGCTGGAAATGATGTTTCCTGCTCATCATGAACTATAACGTCAAAGAAAAACAATGAAATAAACAACAGGAGCAATAAAACACTTTATGAGTTCATAACAGTTACTGATAGTCTCTTTACTTGTATGAGTCGTGTTTATGATCAAAAGAATTCTCTATAAAAGTGCGTTAACGTGTTGGTGGGGACGTGTTCGGACAATAAACCTGTGTAATTAAGCATTTAGAGAGAACTTCTGTGATCATCCTCTGACATTAGCTCCAGCAGTTCCAGGGCCCCTGCTGGGCCCCTGAGCAAGGCCCTTATCACTCAACCGCTCAGATGTATAAACTGAGATAAAAGTGTCTCTGGGTAACGGTGTCTGCTCAATGATGTTTACTATTCATTGCATTGTCTGTAAAATATGCAGACAGAGCCTCGCTGCCCTGCCTCATACACAGCTGAGGGTCAAACACGCTGTTCATGAGCAGCTCGGACGTTTGAATAATTTCTTTTAAATTGAATTATACTGCAATTGCACAAAGCAACCCTCATATACAGTTTGCCTTAATGGATTAAATGATAAATTTATTTCTATGTGTGATTTTTTTTCCCCATAAGATTTATATTTTGCGCATGTTTTGATACTCTCATTTGACTCCTTCTAGCTCTGTAAGACCTGCTGCACACTGGCTGCTTGTTGTTTCAGAAATATGATAAATGGTTCAGCATAACTGAAATGCAGTGGGTGGAAACAGAGGACAAAGAACATTTTTCTACACAATGTAGCCATTTCTTCACCTCTCCAGGTTGAATAATCATCATATCCCCAAGTCCTGTATCCCATCTCCACCTCCACAGGGAACAATTTATTCTACAGGCTCCAGACCAAAGAGGCGTGCTGTGATTTGTACTTTCTAAACTATTCACTCATTTTCATAACCAGTTTTAGATTTTGTGTTATTACATGTGATGTTCATCATGGGTCCATCAGTGTTGGGCACTAGGTGCTAATATTTAATGTCAGCTCTGGATGACACCCTTGGCACAAGCACATAAACTAATCTCAGGATATTACACAGTGCGTTACATTTATTTATATCAGTATCGGTGTAATGCTCCAAATGTCTGTACACATCTGTATCCGTATTCTTGCTTAATCCAGACGTGGGCGTGGTCTATACCAGACTTTATTTATCGGTTTATTTTTTGGTGAACATTATATTGAAACAAACATGGATGCTGTAAAAAGTCATTTTTATTCGCAAATCATTTAACAACATGTTACATTTTTTACATTATAATTTTTTTTTCTTCAGTCGTTCTCATTTCAAGCCATATTTAAGATGATTATTTGTTGGTTAATTTGCATGAATGATCAATTATTAAAATATTCTGAGTTTTTTTTCCCAACTATAATTAATATACTTAATATTGTATTAGTATTTCCCATTATGGTATAAATTTGTACCATATTCTTACGTCTTTGCTACGATAAAAAGTTTTTGCACGCAGCATGTGTGTCCTTGAGCTACAAGCCGTCTCTCTTCTTGATTCCTCTGAATGCGTTTTAAGAATCGGTACATCCTTAACGATGACAGGCTTTAATCCTTTTCCGGTTAATTGGCCGAAAGACATAGAACTGAGAAATCAAGCAGACAACAGTTACAGTACTGAGGAACACCCAATGTTTCAGGTTATGCTAATCACCTTGCTAACTAATGTAACTAGGTTCGCTAGATAACAACAATAATTACCTACCTAGTTGACTAGCATTAACAAAGCACCAACTAGTCCGCTGATTTTTTAATGTAAATAGCCATAGCATTTTTATTACAAATAATATTTCAAATTTTAATTGTGACACAAATGTTGCTAGTATAATCATTATGACTGAATCATTTTCATTTCATCATTTCAGTCACACTTCTCCTTGTCCTTAACAGGGCTGTAGATTTTAAATCAGAGAAATGTGTGTGTGCATCATCATCTCATCATCACCTCCCTCTCTGTCTCTCAGTGGTGTGTCTCAGCTGTTACACGTGTGTGTTTCCAGCCATCTCTCCGCTCGACTGCCAGCCGGTTGCTATGACATGTTCTGCAAGACAGCGCTGCCTGTACAGCGCCGCCACAGCTGAAAAAGGTGAGGGGACACACACACACACACACACACACACACACATCCCATAAGTCCACTCATACCAGCACCACACACATTGTGTTCAGTGTTCATAGTCAAAGAGAACAAGGTCGGACCCAGAACATCCCCCTGAGGTATTCCTTTAGATTCACTGCTGTAGTGATTCAATAGACTATACAGAAAAAATGGGGCTATTATTTATGTTAATTATTCACGAGTGGTTTTTAATTTGTACTTGCTGGAACCAACTGCCTAGCTGGTTAGACTGGTTCTTACTGGTCAGACTGGAGATTATAGAGGAGATTTGGATGCTGGACAGGTTTCAGGATTGATGGTTTTAGATGGGTTTTGAACACTCGCTGTCTGGTTCTAGCTGGTCAGGTTTGATGGCCTTGCTGCAGATTTTGGAAGTAAGCAGACTGGTTCTAACTGATCAGAGGGTACAGATAGTTGGTTGGTTCCAGCTGGACCGACTGGTTGTAATTTGTTGGTTTTACAGTAAGTTTGAACACATTGAGCCTCAATCTAGTTGGTGTGGCTTGTGCTTGCTGGACCAAACTAGCCAAACCAGTTAAACCAACCTAACACCACTTAGACCAGCCTGTGCGAGCACCTAAACCAGCTACTGCCATCTTAGACTGGCCTAATTTAACATTTTAACATTTCTGTAAATGCTAGTTTGCTAGCTTTGATCATAGCATTAAACATTAGATATTTTAAAGGATACATTTTTAATTTGCCCTCCATACAGAAGGAATTCTAGGACCCATGTGTTGGTGTTGGTGTTGTTGGTGTAGGTTACAGTTGAGGTATGATATCAACACAAAACTGAAGCACTAAAAAGAAACAGAGTGGACAGGTAGAGGGATTTTTTGTCTTGTTTTGTGGATGTGAGCGTGAACTCGCTTGCTGTTCTCTGTCCTCAGACTGGGTTCGCGTTGTGGTGAAGGAGAAGAGATGTGCCGCAGCATCTGATTGTGGTATTACTGAAGTGAAACGCGTTGCAGGACTCGCCTTAACCTACACCACACACTGCTGTGACACGGACCTGTGTAACGCTGCAGCCCTGCCCGGCGCCCCCTGCTGGAGCCGAACAGCACTGAGCCTCGGCAGCACGGTGCTCGCTGTCCTGCTGACCTCAGTGTGAAACCACACACACACACACACACACACACACACACACAGCATGAGAGTACACTAAACCTAAGCCTTTTTGCCACTAAACCTTTTTACTTTGCAAACGCAGCACAGCTGCATTTCTCTGTCGCACGGCTTTGACAGTACAAACCCTCTGTAACTGAAATAAATGTTCTAGAACCTGACAAAACATGCTCTGATTCTAGATGAATGAACATTAAAGCACAGTTCTCGACTCCTGAACAATTCCATAGTGATGCTCCGTTTAAGTGGCTGAATACGAACAGTGGCCGTTTCCGCAGCTATGACCGTGTAAGTGAAACATTTCACTCAGAGCTGTGATGTAATGTCGATGTAAGGCGTAACCATGGAAGTGTGAGTAGCTGTTGATGTTAAAGGTAATTTCAGTGTAATTTAATTCATAAAGAGTCTTGAAATGTTGATGTTCAGTCTTGTTTCCTTGGTCACTGTGTTTTTCCAATGTCTGTATAAAAAGACCCAATAGCCACATGCTAGCTAGCTAAATTGTTCGCTTTGGCAATCCAAAGAAAATATTAAAATAAATCTGTCAGGTTCTTGAGTTCTGATATTTTATAGCCAGGGTGACGGTATATATATTATTATTATATCGCTTAATGTCATGATATCCCACTGTATATTTACAGGAAAAACACTCGTACAGAAAGTTTTAACACATTGCCATACCTATACATCCAGATACTTATCACTCTGCTTCCTGAGCTTGCTTCACACTTTATTATTTGTAAATAAATACGTCAATCACATCTTTTAGGTTTTTTATTAGGGCCCATGTATTTGCGCACTTACAAAAAAGATACAAAAGATAACACACATCCGTTTGATTATCCTTTAACCAGTTAGCGCAGCTGCATCATGGCTATGAATCAGCAGTGACATCAGCTTGAACACACCCAGAGCTCAGCAGAAAGAGGAAGGAAGTAACTGCGCAGAAGGAAGAGCGAGAAGACGGAGAGAGGGGGAAGAAAAAGGACAGCGAGGTTACAAGCTGAGGGGCAGGAGGAGGGGGTTTTCCTCTCACGCTCAGGACAATCATGCTTCTCTGTTTTACAGGAAACCCGAATCTGGTCACGAACTTTAACAAACGATCATCAGCTTCATTATTTTTTTACAAATGAGGTTTCTTATAAAAAATACACAGCTAGAGAAAGTACACGAGAACCGCAACAATCGATCGTGTGACGGTTAAAATGTTCTGGCTGCAAAATATAAAAATAGTTTCTAGAATATTACAGTCCCCATAAAATCATTAGTGGTGTTTTAAAGCTTTGTGTGCAAGTTTCTTGGTGCTGTGGACACAAAAAACACAATAATATAAATATATAAAAGCATTAGAAAAACATGTTTTGTAGAGGTTTAAATTCTTCATGATTCATCCTGCTCTTGTCCAATCAAATGCACTGGGCGGGACAACTTGCTCTCAGGTGGCAGAAAGTTAGCGGCAAACGTGCAGCTTCCTACATGTTAGTCTCCTTCCAAGCCATCCACTGTGTGTAAAAGATAACAGGAGTTCGTGTGTGTGTGCGTGAGTGAGAGAGTGAGAGAGAGAGAGATTCCCCCTTCAAAATGATCATCTTGGTCTCAGAGCAGCATCATGCAGTTTAGTAGTCTGCTAATGTGTGGGCGCCAAGTTCTACATTTCAAGGCACGTTTGTGTGTGTGTGTGTGTGTGTGTGTGTGTGTGTGTGTGCACGCCAGAAACAGCACAGTGGTTCACCCAGTACCTCGGCGAGTTCTCTACCTGCATATGAAACATAGCCTCACACATTACACACGGGCTCGGTCTCAAATCCTGTACTGTGTAGAAGAAATGCGACACCTCGCACTATTGTGTCTCCAGAATGCAACAGAACACCATGTCTGTGTGTGTAAAAGAACAGTGTGTCTGTGGTTTACACCTCAAGACCTGAATCACAGTGCTCTCCGTTAGCCATGCCCGATTCTTCTACGAGAACACAAAGTGGTTCACACGTCATCCCTCATTTCTTCTCACACTAGTGCACTAAAATATATTAATTAAGAAACAGCTCCTAGTCGGAGTGTGTGGTTTAATGGTGTGATATTAGTCAGGCTAACTTCACGCTTGCTTCATCGCTACGACACGCCGAGCAAACGGCTAAGGGTTTCGTTTCCGAAAGAGGAACAGAGCACGAGTGCGAGCCGATGACATCCTGAGAGTAAACACATGTGCACCCTTCTCAGCCACTCTTCAGTCTGTTCAGCCAGTTGGCTTTAATTTATCTACGTTAGCTTAGCTTTCCCTCTGTAGCAGTAGCTGTGTGATGGTAAGCTAGCTAACAATTATATTGCGCAATTAAAGTCGGTATTTTGCAAGTGGAATTACAGTGGTGATGTCACATGATTGAGGTGGTTAGATGTAAATTAAGCTCCGCCCCTTGTCGATTTGGAAAAATTAAGATTTGTGTGTGTTCAGCTAAGCATGAGAACATGATATGGCATTAGTGCATAGCTGAACCAAAAAAAAAAAACCCAGAGGTGATGAGCTCATATATCAGTTGACACACTGTTGTGAATGAAAACACAAGTGTGGGAGGAAACAGAGCAGAAAAAGAAAAAAAAGCAGAAGAGGGTGTGTATTGGACGACTAGCATGCTTGCTAACAAGTTTGAAATGTCTCTCTGGTGCAAAAATGTCTTCTATGAGCTGCTTGTTAAAGGGACGGTTCAGCAAACTGTCCAAATACTCCAGATGGAGCCAGGTGATGGTGGGCGGGGCCTGTCCTGGTGGCATGCGCTTTATAGAGCAAATTCAGTGTTTTGTTGAAGCGCTAACTTCAGCTTGCTGGGTAGTTTAACTTTTCTTTAGTCTGAGCCACACTCTCTTTTAAGGCATCTCAAATTATGGATGTTAAAATTCCCATGTCAACAGCGCAACATTATAAGCTGTGTTTAAATAAACCGTTACATAAACATCAAATTTAGGGGCGTGGCTGGTAATCTAGAGTGACCTAAAATCCAGTAATGTAATGTAATCGTTTTTGAACATATGCAGTGTGATCATTTCAACTAAAATTTCTCGGTCTAGGATTGATGTAAAGTTTGCAAATATGCAAATCTTGAACTGTCCCTTTAACAGCTGCTGAAATGCAAACCAATAAGAAACTGTGTGTGTGTGTGTGTTTATATACAAAACTGTGTGTGTGTGTGTGTGTGAGTGTGCGTGCATGTTTATTTGAGAGCTTTAACGACAGACGAGTAGGCGACGTGGATCTCGGCGTCAGTCGGACACGTGGAGGAGAATTCCTCACGTGCGTATGCAGCATCCAGGTATCGCCATAGCGATGTCAGAGAGCGAGGAATGGAGAAATCCCGAAACTTCTGACACACCACCTGAAAAAGAGAGGGGTAGAGGGAGAGAGAGAGGAAGAGAGGGAGAGAAGGCATTAGTTCTGTTTGCTATATAAGACCGGTCACATGTTAGCTTCATTAACTATGATGCATCACCTTGACGATGTGTAACTTGGGCAGAAGGTTGCAGTCGGCCAGTGTGAGTTCCTGTCCATCCAGGAAGGGGCGGGATGATGTGGTGACTTCATCAGCGCTGTTCTCATCAATCTCGTCAGGTAGAGGAGAGCTGAGGTAATCATGAAGCTTCGTCAGAGCCTTCAGCAGGCCTTTCTCCAGGTCTACACACACACATACACACACACAATTAGTCCTTTCTTTCTTTCTTCTGCTTATTGTTATTATTATTATTAGTAGTAGTAGCAGCAGCAGTAGTAGTGGGACTCACTGTCATTCAAGCCAGGGTTGGAGTTCTTGATGTAGGCAGAGAATTTAGAGAAGACGTCCATGCCAGCAGTGTTGGACTCTGGGTTACGGGCGGCCAGACGAGGATACCTGCAGCATGAGAGTGTGTGTGTTGAGGGGCAGCAAGCAAGGACCAACAAAGGTTAGAAAAAGTGATATATCAATCAGCTGTCAATCATTCATCCACACATCCATTCATCTCATCAGCTACACATCCAAACACCCATTCATCCATCAAACCACTTACCCATCCAACCATCAACCAATTCATCCATCCAACTACTTAAAAAGCCAAGCATCCAGCTGTCCACTTATCCATCCAATCATCAACCCATTTAGCCATGTATCCATTTATTTACCCAGGAAACCATCCATCCGCAAATGCATTCATACAGCGATCCATCCACCCATCTATCCATTGAACCATCCATCCATTAATCCGTTCATTAATCCACCCACTCACCCAATCATTTACCCAACCAATCAACAACCTATCTATCAACATTTTCATCTATCCAGTCATTGGATATTGATATTGAAATTAGCATTAATAAATGAACATATGGATGGTCAGATAAACTCGTACATCATGTACATGATTGTAATAATAAATAGACTCAGCAATAAATAACGGCAGGTTTGTGTTTTTTGTTTCTGATACTACTCTCAGACAGACAAAGATAGAGGACAAGTGTGTAGGAACAGATAAAAAGTGAAAATAGTAAATGAATAAATTCGTACTTAGGAGAGCAGAGGTGGTCCTCAAGAAACTCCTCGATCTTGTTGGTGTCCGTTTTCACTTCCCGTCCGTAGAGCAGGAACGGGGGCTGGGCTCCTGGAGCCAGGTCCTTCAGGACATCCGGTTTCCTGAATTTTCGTTATGAATTTAAATTGATGTAAAAACAGAACCAGTATGGCATTAAATAAACAGTGGACATTAGGAAGGGTAAGAAATGAAAGCAGAAGTGAAGAAAGCAGTGAAACACAAACACACCCACGTACCTCTTCATGTCGACGGTGGTCACATTAAACGTCACTCCTTTAAGCCACAGCACCATGAAGAGCCTCTGAGAGAAAGGACAGTTCCCAATGCTCTGTCCATCACTGCCCGCCTGCAAACACACACACACACACACATTCAATTTAGCTCAGGTCACTATCACAATCGATTATATTTTAGTAATTTGAGAAAGCTAAAAATGATAAGCACAATTAAAACACAAAAGGCGTTTCACATTGTAAACAAATGTGTCTTTTAAAACAAATTGTATATTCACATAACTTATGGACGCCTCATATATATTCACCCTTACAGCCCTCCACCATATAATGTCCCAGTATAACAATGGGGAATTTGATACAGAGCAAACCAAACATCCTTACTTCCTCACAGCATCACTGCTGAACAGATGGTCAGTGTATTAACCTGTCTACATTTACTTTGCTTTGTGTGCGTGTGTCTTTATATAATGGCTGTATTATTTTCTTTGATGCTATCAACTTTACTCTTCTAGCTAGTTATGGCAGAAAGCTCATGTTCATTTAGCAAAATCTTCCGGTCTAGTTTATGAAGAAACTGAAATGTTTGTTAGTCTGAGGTAAACTAACGAGAACAAAAACAGACTCGCTTTGCTACAGACCAACTAGCTAGCTTGCTAATGAACTAACCTTTTAAACAGTGCGGGCATCTTAGTTGCCAGATTCTGCACCTTTTTAACTAGTTAATGATCACCATTGTCCCCAAAGACCTAGCAATCGTTCTCTAAAACCAAACATCAGCATTTGTTCACCCGCACACTTTATTTTGAACACTTTTCTTGGTGTATTTGTAGTAATGAAAGCAATTTATTCCGTCTGTAACGGTGCGATTCTGACAGAAATTATGAACTGTTCTGACAAATCTCTATTCTTTTTGTTCTCCGTTCTATTTTCAGAACAGCTTCCTTTTCCATGGAACACGCTCTGGTATGCAAAGGATCGCGAGCGTTCAACGAGTAAGCTGAAGGAGCATGAAATCATCCAGCGACCTGCTTGTGTAGACGTTAGGTACTTTCCCATGGCAAGAGTTAGCAGCACTGAATTTCACTGACATTGGCATGACCTTGGCTATGAATTACACGTTGAGTGACACGTGTTGTGGCGTGTACGGTGGAAGAGTCCTCAGGTGCTGTGATATTTTTAACCAAAGCAGGTCAGATTGGCACTGAATCAACAGGTCCGTGTGCGGAAATGGGAGAAAACTGAAAGAGGCTGGATGTTAAACAATACATGCTTTCATGCTGAAGGGAAAGAAGGACAAAATACACACTTTTTCCTCCACACAATGACCGCTTTATTAATGTGCCTCTACAGCAGTCTGTGCCTCTACAACTACACAGCTTTCCCTCAGGGCCCTGAAAACAGTTTCCTCTCTCTCTCTCTCTCTCTCTCTCTCGGGACAACGCCCCTCTGTTTTGATTAATTTAGGCGTCTACATCAGTAAAACAATAGACAAGATACTACAGCTCAGGGCTAAAGTATTTAAAATGGCCGCGTCTTTTTAAATAAAGTCCGTTAGAAAACTTTTTTTTTTTTTTTTGCTATTCAAACTCCATTTTGTCCTGAACAGTGGTAGAAACGAGGCTGCGTTCTAAAACCCACGTGCGCCCTAGATTAGTGCACTACACACCATTATGACATAACGGACACCTAGAACACTAGATATCCTCTAGGCGGCCATTTTGGAACGCGGTTACACCTTGCACTGTTATCAAATAACGTTTATCAGGCAGTTTATTCAGTGACGCTGATAATACTTTAAAAGCACCATTTGCCAAATAATGTTTTGTTATCAGGTAAGTTCTGATAAAATCCTTTTCGCGATAATTATTAAATTAGTTTAAATGCAGAATAATTAATATAAAAACAGCATCACTGCAGTATTATAGACTGTTATAATGACTCATTCACTGGTAAATTAACCGTTACTTGGCAGAAAGCAGTAGAATAAGAATAAGTATAAGAGCTTTACTATTAATAGCTTTTCCTCGCCATAATCCGCCAACTCACCTTCACAAAGAGCTCAATCTCCGGCTGATTTGCCTCGCTCATTTTAAATTAGTTTAAATTAAGGTAGTGAAAATTTTTGAAATCGAACAAACTCGAAAGTCCAACTCTGGATACTTTAAAATGCTTTAAAAAAAAAAAAAAAACACCCCAAAGCAGTTTTGTGTAAAAAATTGTCAAATTTTCATCACCGATGAGATCAGACTTCCGGTCCGAAAAAAACCAAAACAAAACAAAACACGTTACAGAGTTCCGTTCGAATCTCAAAGGAAGCGCCGCAGATCAGCGTGAAAGTGCAGTAAAGCGTCCACCACTGCACACCCAGAGACTCTTTTAAAAATATTACACTTTATCGGAGAGAGTTTTTAGACTCGTGCACGCCAGACTCAGCCCACTTCCTGTCAGCGCGCAGCTTCGTTTCCCTGGGTGACCGCAAAGCAGATTAGCCGCGTTTGCTAGCTTCCCCGACACGTCAGCGCGCCCGCCATAATGGAAAGGTTTAACTGCAGTCCAGCGCGAGTCTAATAAAACCGAGTGTGTGCGCGCGCGACTATAAGCATCTGGATAGTACAGTGGTAACATTGCTACCTTTAGAGCACGGTGCGATTCCTGGTCAAAGCAAGAACTACCAGGGCTTAGACCCCTAATAACTACCAGGGCTTAGACCCCTAATACCTACCCCGGAACACGCGCGAGAGACATTAACACAAAGCCACACTGACGTCACCCAGATTAACAAGGTCTGCATCAGTTGTTGAGGAACCAAGACATACTGATAAAGTGTGTGTGTGTATATAGAGACGCATTGTTGTTCCTCTCGTTGAATTTATTTATAAAACAAAATGATGAACTGCAAAAAAAAAAGAGAGAAAGATAAGCTTTAAGTCCGTTCAAAACACGTCACAGGTTACGCAGGTCAAGTTCTTGATTAGTGACGTGAACACGGTCCATGACTGTTTCCGCTCGCACTCGTTCACTCCTCCCCTGCGCGTGACACAGCACCATCTAAAATACAATTTCCTCCCACCTATCACACTCAACAATAAACAACAACAATCACAACAGAAATATGTATATATATATATATTTATATACAGTATATACATGCACACATTACCCTCAGACACTAGAGTAATACGGTGTAGGCCTCCCCTTTGCATTCAAAGCAGCCTCAATTCTTCAGGGCATGAATTTCACAGAATGTGGGAAATATACTTTTTATTGACAGGATTGGATCACACAATTCCTGAAGATTTTTCAGGCGCACATTACTTCTGTGAATCTCCTCTTCTACCACATCCAAAATGAGTTCTAATGGATTCAGTTCTGGGGACGCTGAAGAACACTGCACTCACTGTCATGCTCATGAAACCAGTGGGAGGAGACTTTTGCTTTGTGTCGTGGTGCACTATCAAGTCAAGTGGCTTTTATTGTCATTTCAACCATATACATGTAATACAGTGTACAGTGAGACGAGACAGCGTTTCT
>JAQQZX010000012.1:700421-715977 GCA_030068355.1 Notoglanidium maculatum
CTGCATGAGTTTACTCGGCACTAACAGTGTTAATGTAACTCTGCATGAGTTTACTCGGCACTAACAGTGTTAATGTAACTCTGCATGAGTTTACTCGGCACTAACAGTGTTAATGTACCGCTGTATGAGTTTACTCGGCACTAACAGTGTTAATGTAACTCTGCATGAGTTTACTCGGCACTAACAGTGTTAATGCAACTCTGCATGAGTTTACTCGGCACTAACAGTGTTAATGTAACTCTGCATGAGTTTATTCGGCACTAACAGTGTTAATGTAACTCTGCATGAGTTTATTCGGCACTAACAGTGTTCCTTAGCTAGGACAGGTGTTTTTACTTAACCCATAGCAGCCGCTGTGCTGAACACACACCTGTGGTGCTCATCTGTAACCCTGTGCTCGGTGTGTCAGCAGCAGCTGCAGTGTGTTGAGGTCAGGCTGTACAGCAGACTATCAGAGCGCTAAGTGTGTGTTAATGAGGAGCTGAGTGCTGGACTCACCCCTACAGTGTTAGTGAGGGTGTCGGTGTGTGCGGGGGGGCGGTTAATGCCCCACACCGGCAGCTGGACGTGTTTAATAAACGCTGAGCTTCTTCGTAGCGCGGAAATGAAACCATTTTAATGTTGAAAGGCGCGCGTGAAATCTCTCCTGCACGTGGAGGCAGCGCTCATACCTCCGAATAAGTGTTTATTACTACAGCTTTGGATCAGGTAGCGCGCGCGACAGGGACATGGCAGTGTGTTTAATAACACAAAACATCACACAACAAAATGAAATACATACATTAATGCAAAAGAGTGTGTAGTGTAAGTAAGAGAGAGAAATAAAACGCGTTCACTTACAGCACACTCCGAGAGAGACGCAGATCCAATCCGGTGTCACGCGCGGTAACCTATTAAAACGGCACACACATGTGTGTGCCGCCCGCGCGCGCTCGGTAAGCCCGAGTGTGTGATGTGTGTTCAAGCTGTACAGTCCGGGAATGAGGAAGCGCAGCAGGGTTTACTCTTCCCACAGCGCGTCTCAGAGCCATTCTCCACTCCCGTCTCACACAGCAGCACCGACACCACATGGAGACAGGAGACACGCCCCCTTTTCGTTAACCACGCCCCTCGCTCTCACACACGCGCACGGGAGCGGGTGCCAGCCACAGGTGCACATACCTGAGCAGTGCACTCGTATGACCTGCGTACACATGCAGTGTGTATCAGTGAGTCACGTGACTGATCTTCCCTGTCAGTCCGGTTATTTCTAGGGTAAGCAATTTATTTTATAAGCATTTTTTGTTATATTTGTTGAAATTGTCTTTGCAGCAATGAATAAATCAAATGATCTAACAATTAAAAAAAATCCATCAGTCACAGAGCAGTAAAAGGCCAGTCCGGTCGTTTTATTTGGACCGAATGGATGGCCTGTCCTACCTTCCTACCTGCAAGCACTCCGCCTGTTCACTCACTGCGTGTGACCAGAGTCTTCCACAAGGCTCGGCGGGCATATAGCGAGCTAGCTGCACAAGAGTGGCAGAGACGGGGAAGCCAAAACTTCCAGTTACACTTAACGTTCTACCTATTAGCACTGCTAATCAAAGCAAGAAAAGAAAGCCTGAAGTAGGAAAGGCTACAAGGAAAAAGAAGCTGGATAGAATTTCTCAATGCTAACATGCTAGCTCACCAGCTGTGAGTACTATCAATAGCCATGTTCCTTGTTTACATTCATTATGATAATGTTAGGTGTTATATGTGAATGAGACACGAGGTACATGGAAATGACAGAGAGGCACGCTGCTCCTCGCCCCAATGCCCCCCCTCAGGTCCTCCAGCAGGAGTCAGGCGGTGCGCGTTCAGGAGTCAGGCGGTGCGCGTTCAGTAGTCAGGCGGTGCGCGTTCAGGAGTCAGGCGGTGCGCATTCAGGAGTCAGGCAGTGTGCGTTCAGGAGTCAAGCGGTGCGTATTCAGAAGTCAGGCGGTGCGCGTTCAGGAGTCAGGCGGTGCGCGTTCGGGAGTCAGGCGGTGCGCTTTCGGGAGTCAGGCGGTGCGCGTTCGGGAGTCAGGCGGTGCCCGTTCCGTAGTCAGGCGGTGCGCGTTCCGTAGTCAGGCTGTGCGCGTTCAGTAGTCAGGCGGTGCGCGTTCAGTAGTCAGGCGGTGCGCGTTCAGTAGTCAGGCGGTGCACATTAAGTAGTCAGGCGGTGCGCCTTCATGTGTTTCAGAGGGTGGCTTTGGAGGGAGGTCTGAAGGGATGAGGTGGGATTTATCAATTGGATACTTTCAAAATCCATCTTAAAAGCCAATAATAGCTTTTCTGTACAGTATATGGTAATGCATTTTGAGTATGTTTAGCATATTTCAATTTCTTTCATATCGTGTTTCTTAGATTGTAGATAAAATATTATTTTACTGCAGGTTTTTTCTTTGATTGTCTGGTAAAGGGTTAAAGTTTCCTTAACAATAGTCTGGAATGTTTGATTGATTTTTGATGTGTTACTGCACAACGCAATATCTTGAATATTGTTCAGTTGAGCTGTTATTTCCTGCTAGAAGATGACCCTAAACCAAATAGAACATTATTACACCCATTTCTAGACATTTTTTAAATGAATCCATAAAAAATAATTAATCTTTAAATTGTTCTAATCTGAAGTATTTATTATAAATACTAGATGAATACTTTAGACTTGAAATGTTGTGAAAACCTCTAAAACCAGGCTGAATAATTTCATAATAATAAATAATTTGGCATTTCTAGTCATCTCATCGTAAGAAACGTTAGATCAATTTGCTCGTATTCAGTATATTTTCACTTGCTTAGATTTCATTTGTTTGAAGTGTGTTTAATTGGTTTTGTTCCTAACGGTTCAAAATGTTTAAAAATGTTTCCTTGTTGCCATGGAGATATTTGGGCATGGTGTAGCTCGCTGTAATGACGTCATGGCTCTCGTGTCACGTCTGCAGCTGTCTCTGTGGCATTGTACCTCTGTCAGATCCTTCTAATAGTGCATGAGTTCAGTGTGTTGTGGTGCTGATGCAGCACGGGTGATGTTAATCCCTGTGACAGCTTGGTGGATGTGTTACAGTCCCGTGATAAAAGTACTATCTTGTGTGTGACATTTCTTTTTAAGTTTCTATCATCACTTCCTGGAGAAAGCAATAAAACAGTGTATGTGTGTGTGTGTGTGTGTGTGTTAGAGTAAAATAATCAATGACTATGTGGTGTGATGAGGCAGAATTACTGTTACACCAGCGTTGAAAACATTCTATAGCAGCACATCCTGAAGTGGTTTATTCCTCTTATACCACAACAATTTCCCGAAACAAAACAAAAGTTTTTCTTTTTTTCTCTCTTCTGAATTTAACAAGACGCACAAAAAGCGCGGCTTGTCGTGTTACATGGTGCCGTTGAATTCTGGATTCTGATTGGTCGTCAGATGTGGATTAGTTTTCTATAACAGCAGCTCTGACAGGAGTGCAGCTGCAAATCATAGCTCTTTATTTATGCGCTCATAATGATGTGTTATCGTTTCTATAGCAACAGCTCATTCACAGGGACGTTAACAGCAGACACTCCACATAAACAGATTTCTAAAAAGAAACGTACGTAACTGCATATAGGATCAATTGATCTGTAAGAAGACGTTAAAGCAACATGTATGGAAGGAGTCTCCAGTGCGAGCGCTTTGTAACAGTCAGGCGAAGCTGATCTTCAGGCTTACGCTTTGTGGTTTCTCAGTAACAAGCTGTGATTTATTTTGTCTTATTAATTTCAAGAGAGAGAATAAAGAGAAGCTGGTGAGGGAACGACTGCTTATAGCTGCTATAACGTGAGTCGTTTCACAAACAGGAAATATAAATGTATAAAAAGTATGAAGTGTTGGTGAGGGAACTGGTACCGTGTACCGTTCGCGAAGTTAAATATATTAATTAACACAAGTGTTAGTAAAATGTTCAGCACGGTTCGTTAATGCTGTAAATAATGTTAGTCAATGGAGTGGTAATGTACAGCCGTTGTCTGGAGAATTGTGTGTTTAAACAAACTGCAGTGAGGAAAAATAAGATCTACTTTCTGCTGTGAGTTGTTTCATTTACCGATTTTCTACACACGAAAGTTTTAGTGAAAGTTTGCTGATCTGCAAGGTGAAGAAAACCCCCAGAAATCCCAAAGCATTCAGCTTAATCAGGAGCAGACGTTACTCAGTGTCTGAGGTACTGAGCTAGTAATCGGATAATCAGAGGTCTGTGAGTGGCTTTACCTTCTGCTGTCCGCATTTACGCTTAGATCACATTTTATGTCAGATGGAAAAATAAAGCATCAGGTAAATGAAGGACGTGAAATGAGACACAGATTTGCATAATATTACAATCACTATAAGGCCATGGAAATATCAAACACCACATACAACATCATAAAACAAACACTACAGGGTCATTTACATGATATTTACATCACATTTACATCTACAGCAGGCGTGGAAAACCTCCTTAGGCACCTGATGTTCAGCAGGTCATCAACAGGCCATGCATGCAATAATACACTACTGTACAGTATAGAACAGTATAGTATAGTACAGTATAGTATTGTATAGTATAGTACAGCACAGTAGAGTATCATATCATATAGTATGGCATAGTGTACTATAGTATAGTGTAGTACAGTGCAGTACAGTATAATATAGTATGGTTTGGCGTAGTGTAGTGTAGTACAGTACAGTATAGTATAGTATGGTATGGCATGGTATAGCATTGTATAGTACAGCACAGTAGAGTATCATATCATACAGTATGGCATAGTGTACTATATTATAGTGTAGTACAGTGCCATACAGTATAATATAGTATGGTATGGCGTAGTGTAGTACAGTACAGTACAGTATAGTATAGTATAGTATGGCATGGTATAGCATTGTATAATACAGCACAGTAGAGTATCGTATCATATAGTATGGCATAGTGTAGTATAGTGTAGTACAGTACAGTATAATATAATATGGCATAGTGTAGTACAGTACGGTATGGTATGGTATAGCATTGTCTAGTATAGTACAGCACAGTATAGTATCATGTCATATAGTATAGTATGGCATAGCATAGTGTAGTGTAGTACAGTACAGTATAGTATAGCATAGTATAGTATGGTATGGTGTAGTATAGTATGGTATAGTACAGCACAGTAGAGTATCGTATCATAAAGTATAGCATAGTGTACTATAGTATAGTGTAGTACAGTGCAGTACAGTATAATATAGTATGGTTTGGCGTAGTGTAGTGTAGTACAGTACAGTATAGTATAGTATGGTATGGCATGGTATAGCATTGTATAGTACAGCACAGTAGAGTATCATATCATACAGTATGGCATAGTATACTATATTATAGTGTAGTACAGTGCCATACAGTATAATATAGTATGGTATGGCATAATGTAGTGTAGTACAGTACAGTAGAGTATAGTATGGCATGGTATAGCATTGTATAGTACAGCACAGTAGAGTATCGTATCATATAGTATGGCATAGTGTAGTATAGTGTAGTACAGTACAGTATAATATAGTATGGCATAGTGTAGTGTAGTATAGTGTAGTACAGTACAGTACGGTATGGTATGGTATAGCATTGTCTAGTATAGTACAGCACAGTATAGTATCATATCATATAGTATAGTATGGCATAGTGTAGTGTAGTACAGTACGGTATAGCATAGTATGGTATGGTATGGTGTAGTATTGTATGGTATAGTACAGCACAGTAGAGTATCGTATCATAAAGTATAGCATAGCATAGTGTAGTACAGTGTAGTACAGTACAGCAGAAAGAAAGAAAGAAAGTGAACACATTAATTAACGTATCTACATCACATTGTTTTTATTTCTTCACAAAACTTTTCATAATAAAAGCATTAATGCATTTTATTTTCCAGTGATGAGGCCATCAGATGCTGACAAACAGCCGACACTGGGTGCGTTAGAAAACAGGGAAAATGCTGTCTCGGGAGGGTACTTAACATGACGACAAGGCATCAACGACTGTTGGAAACGAATCAAATTCTCGTTTTCTGCCTTCTAAGAAGCGTTCAGTCTGCCCGCAGGTGACAGCATCATCAGTGTATCCTCCATGCTGCCTATTACCCATAAATCTCTGGGGCAACTTCCTCAGCCTACAGAATAAATGAACAAAGGATGGTGGGTCGAGCTTCACAGATGAGTGAATTCGTACACAAATATATGTTTTTTTGGGCTTTTCTCGATTAGAGAAATAAATATCTTATTTATTTAATATAATATATATTATATATTAAGATATATATAATATCTTATCACCCTGTGACCATAA
Organism: Notoglanidium maculatum; assembly: GCA_030068355.1. NCBI lineage: Eukaryota > Metazoa > Chordata > Actinopteri > Siluriformes > Auchenoglanididae > Notoglanidium > Notoglanidium maculatum. The sequence continues at coordinate 706,739 of JAQQZX010000012.1, forward strand.
CCCCTTTTTTGTTGGATATGATTTGTGAAGCATCTGTTAGCCAGCTAACTAATGTTCTGGATTAGCTCATGGTGTGCTAACGTCACATTATTGTAAATGCTATCCTAAAAGGTCGCTCAATACCGGCAACCTTAGAAGATGGCTTCAGTGGAAAGTCCTGCTTTATGAGAGAGCTCGCTTTTACAGCAGGGAGGCAACAAGGCAACAACCTCCTGTTTCAATCGCAGTCAATATCTCAACTACAACAACAACAATAAACCATCAGGTGGTAGGAAAGATGAGAGGAGAGCCAAGAAGAAGCATGACATACTGGTAACTAATCTCACCAAATTAATACAGTTAAAATAAAGACACTTTACCATAGTGTCACTGAAAATGATCCGAATAAAGTGACAGCAGTACTGCGGAAATCACGCGTTGCCTGTAATAAATACAGCTCTACCAGGAAAGCGCATGCTCCTGATTGGTTAATCCCAACTCTCACCATCTGTCTGTCTCTCTGTCTCATTCTGTCTTTCAATGTTTCATGCTGTCTTTGTCTCTCTCTATCTCACTCTGTCCCTGTCCCTCCCTGTCTCTCTGTCTCTCTCTCCAGCACTGCGTGTAAATCTTTTAAACCGCGCAGCTCAGAGTGAAACAGAATGTGTAGTACACTGCTCTCGCTTTCTTTGTAATAAGTATTTATTTAAAAAATAACACAAACAGTTCAGGGTTTAGGGTTTAAATTGTTTAAATTACAGTAGAAAGTGGATCTGTGTAAACATCCTGTATGTACTTCTCTCAGATATTTACTTCTGAACACACAGCACAGAGCTACTCCACATATGCACACTTTGCACACTACAAAGTAATTATCTGATCATATTTATTTTTAACACACACACACTCACACACCCACGCGCACACAAAGACAGCTGAGAAAATAAAGAAACAATATGTCAATTTACACATGTGTCAATGAAGCAAATTATATAATATTGACTTTGAATCATTAATGCAATCTTGATGAATACATCAGATGGTAATGACGGCATAATGCCTGGATCTGGTTTCACATCCTGCATGTGTGTGTACGTGTGCTTCATCTTCATCCATGTGATCAGCAGGTTGTTTAAACTTAACATCATAGCTAATCTCATATAATGGCAAAACATAAAAAAAGTACTTTGTAACCTGACATGAATGCTTTCGCCCCATCACAATATCTGATCCCACCTTCATATCTTCAAAGACTAAACTCAAACATCAAACCATGTTGTAGTTTTATTTACTGCAGTGTGATCCCTTCCGAAATTAATGGCACCGTTCAAAAGCAATTAGTCCATAATTACGCTCAAATAATCAGGACAAAAAACTGTCCGGGCGCCTGTAAGACTTCATCAGAAGAATTCAGAGGAACTGCGTAAATAGTTTAGAAAGTAGTGCAGGTGTATTTATGTAAGATTTATGCCAATACGCATGAGACGATATCGCCGGTTTTATGCAACTTGGTCTTTAAATGGAAGAAAGGATAACAACCGTCGATTCTGTCTCACTGTAATATCTTATCCATATCTTACACATTATGAGCTTGTTTTTGCTAACAGCACCCTCATGACACTTTCAGGAAGGTCCACACTGAGTGTTAGTACGCTGTTTGTAAATGTACATTTGATCACTTCTGAAAACATTCATTTGGATGACACAAGCGCTTCATACATAATAAGCAGTATGAATCATAATCATCTGAACACAAACGAATGAAGAGGACATACCATAATAGTATGGGCAAACATGTGTCCAAATTCTGTCACGTGTATTCTTATAGCAGCATGGAAAGGAATGCAATATGCATAATATCCTTCAAATAAACTAAAACAATATTATCAAAATAGAAATCGTGCTTCGTAGTTTATAGCTACCTACTGCAGGGTCAGATTCATACTCTGTTAATCAAGGCCAATGCTCCATGTATTATCTGTATTTGTTCCAGTGTAGGTTCTTCTGAACTCTCTTATTATATTAAATATTGTCCTAAACCAGGGGTGTCTAATCTTATCCACGAAGATCCACTGTGGGTGCAGGTTTGCACGTCCAATAAAGCAGGAGCCACATCTGTTTAAGCAGGCGAGCCGTAGACTCAGGTGTGGCTTCTGCTTGGTTGGAATGAAAGCCTGCACCCACAGTGGCCCTTTCCGGATAACACTGAACACACCCCTATCCTAAACTATCTCTTTAGACAACGTATCTTCATCTGTATGTTCATTGTATCTATTTGATCTGAGCACAATAAAGCTTATTTTTTTCCCCGAATGCTTGCATTCTCCTTCAGACAGTATATAACGCTCAAGTTAGTGTTCACTTTTTATACTCACAGCTCCAGATCTACTATCTGCTAAATGCCAGATAATCAAACTCACCTGATCTAGAACTCCAGGAAAAGTTCATTGGCTTTTTCTGGGATTCAATCCAAGTCCAAAATCTATTGGGCTAACCTTAAAAAAACCTCTGCAGGAGAAGGAACAGCTGGTGTCCGCACGGCAGGTTAGAGTCTCATGCTAGAAACTGCATGCGCATAAGAGACTGTAAAAACAAATGAAAAAATTATTAAGAAAAGCTTAATAGAACCACGATACAGGCTCACAGTATACAAACTAAGCTGTGTGTGAGCGCTGTGAAGGTCCAGAGTGAGAAACCCCAGCTGAAGACAGAGAGTGAAATCTAGGAGCATTGTAAAGGTGTAAAATTGAATTGTTCTTGTACATAACCTGGAAATATATGTAGAACGCAATACATCCTAACAGTTTACGCCACCACCTCAGGAGAAGTGTATTACGTGGTTGAGAAAACCTGCGGACCAGAATGCTTGTTTGCATTTCCATGGACCTCCTGTGAGTCACTTTATAGACACTCCCCAATGCCACTTCACTCCATCTGGTCAAGTCTGTTGATAAAATAAAATAAAACAAGATGGCTGAAATCGGTACGCGCCCAGAGCAGCCAGATAATTCTCCTGTAAGCGAAAATCATTCTGTGCTTACTTACAAGAAACACAGAATAAACACAGGCTGATGGAGTATTTTATTCCTGGTGAAAAGCTAGATGAATTAGCGATGATGCACAATCTGTATCAAGCTTAGAACCTTTTGAATGGTGTGGCTTTGGATAAAGAATCAAAGTAGAAAGGTTTTTATCACTTAGAGAGCCTGGTAAGACAAACCACGTGATGTTAGCTGACTCCTGTGCAGCTACCAATGCTAAGGATGCTTGACATTTTTAGATATTCCAAAGCATTATGCACAGTACACTTCAAATTCAGCAGCGATGATCTGCGAGCAGAAAGAATGTCATTTTTTTGGTTTAAATCAACTGTAAACAAAACCTATTTTCAGAAGCTCTGAGATATTGTAAAGCACACACGCACAAACGCACACATTATAAACATTTCCAGCCAAGACGTCCGAGCGCTGAGCCTTGTAAACAGACAGTAGGTGTTGGCTACACACAGGTGACGAAAGCATTCAGAAATGTCATGTGGTTTGACTACTAAAATGCTAGAACTTTGGAGTGATGCTATTCTTTTTGGAAGCCAGTGGCCTACACAAAGAATATTGATGAGGTAGGTGTGAATACCGCTGTAATAGTCCCCTTGCTCACTGTCAAAGGTGACAGCCCATCAGTCTGGAATGTCATTGTGGCCCTCTCTGCCCCAACACACCCATCCGTGTGGAACTTCATGTGAATTGTAAGAAAAAAGAGACAGTAAAAGCCTTTTTGCAGTCAGTTTTACACTCTGCTGCGCAGATGGAGAAGCTTTAGCCTTCTTCCGCGCAAGTTGCTTTATGACCGAGTGTTATGTTGTAGCTATAGATAGATAGATATGATGTGCAGGGCTGACGGAGGTAAAATAATTCACTTACCCCTGAACATGTGTTTAGGGTGCGTGAGCACGTAGTGTTTTTCTTTGGCGGAAAAGTGCCGGGGAATGCTTCAACCACGCCGCACATGGGTTATGTTTCTATGACAACAACATCTTGACAACATATAACAATCAGTCAAAAGCAGCGACAGTGACAACACCACCACCTTTCTGAATAGTTCAGTGGTTTTCCACCCTCTGAGCTGTTGCACAATAAAGGTGGAGCACTCTGAAAAATTAGGCTGGGCGCAGCGCTTTTTCTCTAGACGGCTGCATGTGCTCTCTCCTTGTTGGGAACACTGGGAAACCCCTCGGCCAGTGCAAAAACAGCCCTAATATTGTTTATAGGAGCCAAATTGGGAGTTTTCTTTCCTAAAAATGACTTAAGTATGACTGCTGAATTACAACCATAAGAATAGCTCTATGGGCTGCTTTCTGACTCAGAGACTGAAATGTGCATGTTGTACTTCATCGCGCGTACAGGGTGGGCCCAACCTTCTGGCCTGTAGTGTGTACATGTATATGTTTTTAAGCAGTTTGGCGAGATTTCTGTTTTATCCTGCCAAGTGCCCAGTTCCAAGGAGGGAGGAATGCCAGTTATATGGAGGAATGACAATAAAAAAACCACTTGACTCGATTTTTATGGCCATGAAGCCAATTTGATGCTGAAAGCATTGTGGCCTGTGCATGTCAGGGTGTTGAGCGCTCATTTCCGTCTTTCTTCTTTCTTCTGCAGTTTGTTGATCCAGAGATTTTCCCTTCTGTGCCCTGTGGCAATTCAAACATTCATGAAGAGCTGCAGACTGAAAGATCATCCATGTGCTGTGTAGATTATTCTTTTATTGTATTTCCTAGTGTTTTTAGCTAGCGTTTGTGCAACGTGCATGGGTCAGTCATTGCCTGTATCCGATGTACGGGAAACTGTGATCAAGGTGCCAGCGTGTGTCAGCGTGGGCCAGTGTGTGCCAGCGTGGGCCAGTGTGGGCCAGTCTGTGCCAGCGTGGGCCAGCGTGGGCCAGTCTGTGCCAGCGTGGGCCAGCATGTCAGTTGTAAAATGGGTATAAATACAACTCTAGACTAAATGAAGCTTTTACATTATTATGTTTTAGTTACGTTTTAAGCTATTACATTTTAGTAACAATGACCTGACCTTATAATTATTATTATTATTATTATAAATAATGGTTGGTTAAAGTCTCAGGTGACCCCGCCCACATCTCAGGTGACGCTGAGATTAAGAACAAATAACTCATACGTTTATAACACCTGTGTTCCCAATCGCAGCATCACCTGAGACGTGAATGAGATTTTAACCAAACAATGACAAAATGGGACAACGATGATGTGAAATGAGTTCCCCAAACAGATGTTTTGCAGATGTTTTTAAATCACGCAAACTAATTTTCTATGTATGGTCACTGACTGATGGCTAAACGATGAAAGGTAATGTATGGGACACAGATGTGAATACATACTGTGTCTATTTACATATTTATAGACCAGGTGCATGAGATCAGAGCAGGGTTCTGCTGCTGCATTCCTTCATGCTCTTGGCAGAGTTAATGAGAGACACATCTGGATCAAAACCCCCCTGAGGAGTTGAGCGAGCATTAGGCACTGTTACAGTTACTGTTTGGTCCTGAGTGCAGAGCAGTGAGTATTGACTGGCTTCCATGGGTCAGTGCTCCATGCTCAGGTCCTGATATACAGGTCCTTCTAATGTGGAGCACCTTCAGCATGACACCTGGTGCATCATGGGATACATTTCTTTATTAATATTAGAGCTAAGCAGCTTATGTTTCCCATATGTCTAGGACGCAGTTGCAATGTTGAATAACCACAGCAAGCTGATTGGTGGTTGATAATATCAGACTAATAGACTATTTAACTGAATAGAGCTTAGCTTGCTAACTGTGTCCATTTCAAATGTCATTCCACTCATTACCTGAGGGAACTTTTTCACATTTAGATAAAAACACATGAAGGCTATAACGTTTTATCTTCCTAACATAAATGCATCTGTTTTATATCACAGCATTTTGCAAACCGTTACAGTTTTTCATTACTAAAGAAGAACTTTTTACATTCAGTGCTATGGAGCATCCATTAGAATAATATGAACGACGACAACAGCAACAAGAAGAAAACCCCCACACAGCTTGTCAGTGTGAATTGATGCTGTTTTGTCATCCTGAATTGTTTCTAGCTCACTTTTATTTATTTTCAATTGATTTTTTTTCCAGTTATGAGAACTTATGGCTTGTGCTCGGGCTGCTTTTTCAGCCCAGACGAGACTGAAAAATCCTCTCTATAAAGTGCAACACAGATTAAAAAATGTGTACAATAATAATAATAATAAAAAAAAAAATCTGGATTCTGATTGGTCAGACTGAGTTGATTAATTTTCTATAACAGCAGGTCTGAGATTAGTATTGCAACAGGAACATGTAAACTAAATTTATGTAAACTAATACATATTATTAAGATTTGCACCTCTATACAGTATACACAACTCACCTATCGTTCTCATCAATAAAACGGCTTGACGTTATTCAGTAACTTTCCCATGGTACTTTGAACTGTGACTTGTCTAAAGTTTATTATCATAACCTAAACTTAGCGATAACCTGCAGTGTGTACAGAAAGACCGTTAATAAAGTAAATAATCTGTATTAATACTGCAAATCATTATAATAATGAACAGCATGGTAAAGCTCGACTATTACGGCTTCGTCATTACATACCATTAGTTGTGTGATAACATATTACATATTATAAGATGGGTAAACAGTGAGAAACAGCAGAAGTGAGGAAGGTGGCAGAGAAAATTGCGGCAACATAAATAAAAGAGAAGGAAGCAGTAGGTGGTGAACAGTGATGGATGAAGAGAGGAGTGTGAACCTGAGAGACGAGGAGGGAGGAAGGAGAAATTTATAAAAGATAAGATTGCCTGCCTGAAAAATACCACGTCTGTGTCTGCTACGTGTGCTCTTAGATAAAGTGCGTGTGTGTGTGTGCGTGTGTGTGTGTGTGTGTGTGTGTGTGTGTGCCAAATATCAATGTCTCTCAGCATGCAGCCTGCAGCCCTCCAGCTATATCCTTGCCTTCCCGAGTCAAGGTCATGTAGAGGAATCACTGGATGGTTGCCCCCTCCTCCCCCACCACAATGTTGTTCCGCTTCTCCTGTTTTTATTAAAACCCCGCCGCAGTGTTCTCTTGGCTGAAACGCAGCCGCTTCCAGCACTACTGTTATTGTGCTTGACCTAACACCCGCTGCTGCTTCATAAGCCATCGATAGCGTCCGATAGCATCAGAGAGCATGCTGGGATGAGTGTAGGGCTTTATATGGACACACACACACACACACACACACACACACACACACACACACACATTCACACACACAGCAGGGCTGTGCAGTCTCTGAGTGTTAGTTTGGATCATTTCAGATTGACCAAAACATGTTCACAGCAGACCTCACATACATCTCCAATGTAGAAAAATTCAATTTCATTGGATTTCATATGACTAAAGACATACAATTCAGCTCATTAATAGTTCTCCAATTGTTACGCTGAGGAACCCCAGGAAACCTAAAGGTTCTATATACTGTAGAACCCTACTGTAATGTGTTTCAATATCCAAAAACGTTTCAAACTAGAAACCCAAATGTCTGTTCATAATAAGTGCAAATCCTCAGTGACAGATTTAATAGGATATCATACTAATAAAGATGTAAGAAGTACCATAAGCCCTACACAGAATGAAACCATTCCAAACTAGAACCTTGGTAAGAAGTTAAGAACCCATAATGATACCAGAAACCACTTGAAGAACTCATCTAATAGGAATGTAGCTTTTCATGGTTCTACACAGCAAACAGAGAACATTAGTAGCACACGCAACAAATACTTATCAGCTTCTATAATGTTTGTGTGTGTGTAACTTTAAGGGTCCTACCCTTAAGGCTAAGAACCCTTAACTATACAAAGAACCCACAGAGGAACTATAATGGTTTCTGTAAGAATTTATATGTGTAACATTTGTTTATAACATAAGTGATAAATGAAACGTATTTCATGGTCGTTCCACAACATGAAATGTAATTGTAAGTGGATAAACATCACAATGTGACATTCTTTAATGAATAAAAATGGTAATTATTGGCAAATTGCTGTGGTAGAAGAGGAATAAATCAGGAACCGGAATGTCTGCATATGAATGGAGTCTCTAAAAGATCTTATTCAAAGAGTCGATTCCTTTGCAAATTACACATCACTACTAACTCCAGTGAAAACGGACATTATGGTAATTTTCATTGTAACAAATGGAGCTAATACTAATGGAAGGAGATTCGGTCCTGACCTCTGACTGGCCCTAGGAAGTGTGCGCTTCACGTATAAGGGCTTATGTGCTCTTTTAAGAACATTAGGATTAGTCCTGCCATACAGACGGCATGATAAAGACAGAGACGGAGAGAAATAAGCCGCGTGGAGGACGTGTCAGACGGCCACCAAGGGCCCTAGAAAGTATTAAACGCGGGTTTAGACAACGTGAACGGTTGAGGGAGGAACAGAGGAGCAGCTCTGCCTCAGGGAGCCACTACAATCACACATCCGTCCGGTAAGATTAACTACAAAGTGAAAAACAAGGGAAGAAAGAGCAAGAAGGGAATGAGACTGCGAGGGAGTTAAAAAAAGAGGTGAGAAAGAGAAGCAGAAGAGGTGAGAGAGAAGTGCACTCCATCACAGTACACAGAAACTAATGAATGTGCCTGGGGGTCTGAAAAACAAGAGAACAAGGCTAGGGCTGTATTCCAAACCACACTCAAGACACTACATAGGACACAAGTTGTCCTCAGCTGGCATTGTGGAGCAGAAGTAATCTTGGGTGTTCAAATATGGTGAATAGGAATTGTGGTTTAGGTTTAAATCTACTTTAATATGGAATAGGGTGTGTGATTTGGGACATGCCCTCAGTGATCTCTGATGGTTTATACGTTGTATACACATTGTCCTCTATAGGAATAGTGTGGATAGTATTGTAGTGCTGATTTATGCAAAGTATGTGTGAGTGTGTGTCCTGTGTGTTGTTGATGATCCTGAGACTCGATATTTCTTGAACTTTAGAATGACATTTAAGTACAAATGTGAACATCGACTCTCTCTCTCTCTCTCTCTCTCTCTCTCATACACATGCACACATTAAAAGCAAACATAGATGTTTTTCTGACATTTGCATTTAATTACGCTGCACAACAATTGTTTTGAAAAGTCTTGCTTCCTGAACAGTTGTTGCTGATTGTGACAGGTACCTACTGGGTTGCACAAATATAGTTTTG
>JAQQZX010000012.1:720647-730943 GCA_030068355.1 Notoglanidium maculatum
TTAGACCTTTTTTTCACTGTTGACCAGTGTAATCATTGATGGACTGATGTGATGCTTTGCTGCTATGTAGCTGATTATATACAACAAATGGCCAAGTGGTGTATTCCTTTTGCATCATTACATTTTCCAAATTGTATGGGTTTTGAACTTTTTCATAAGTTTTTATTTTCCGTTTAATATTATCAAATGTCCACAAAAGAAGGTAGATCCTGTTCTCACTGACGTTATCCAAGCTATAAACAGTTCCCTCAGTAGCCTCTCTTTATTTCCCTTTAAACCTCAACTGAACTATTCGGTTATCAGGTTCTACACTGTTCATAAGAGGGACACATTGAAGAACTATTTAAAAAAGGTCTTTTCTTATAGAGTAAGAGTTTTCACAAAGTAATGGTGAGGACATCAGCATACAGAGAACCCTCAGTCTCCACTCAAATGGTTCTACTTGTAAGCTTTCTGAAGGGTAAACCATCTGTTGTAGGGCTCTACACAAAATATTTAAGGAAGCTTCCAATTGGTGTAACAATTAAGCCTTCACTCTGTCGTCAGGAAATCAGGAGTTTGAATCCCAAAAGTCCAAGAGAGCATAACTAGCTGCGCAGTCTGGGTGGGAGGGGTATATTCTCTCTCCCCTGTCAATCAAAATGGCATTATCCAATCATGGGTGTCTGTAAGCGCCTGTATACGGGAGAGGGCAGATTGTTACACTGTCCTGTGATGCTGTTCAAAAAGATAAGGAGGTTGGCTGACCAAATTGGAAAAGAAAAAAAGAATCTATTAACTGATGTTAAGTGGGTTAACTGAAGAACCAAAGAAAATTCTTCTAAGTGTCTAAAATAAAGGAAATAAATCAGTTTTTTTTTTTTACATAATTTAAGCCTCTAGATCTCTTAGTCCCTCTTGTCTTCCTCTCACATCCAAAGTCAGAACATTTGAAGTAGCTGATGGTAGAAACTGAAAAATTTTGGTGAAATGTAGTAATGGCGAGAAAGAAACTGGAAGAAATGCTGTTCCACTGAAGGTCATGAACTTGATGGCTCCAGTATTTTCTATAAAAATGTTTCCCACAGTCTTTATCTAGAGGAAATAAGAGATACAGCGGTATACTAGAACACCTCACACAGTAAGCAGATCTCTCTCGGAAGAATCTACTCTCATGTTAGCTGTTTACTCTCTCCTACATGGGCAGGCTTTCTTCAAGAGCTTTAAAGATGCTTAACTGACTGAGACTGTACTTTAATTACTGGCTTTTAATCCCTTACAGTCATGACTCACATGCCAAAAGTGCATGTAGTGCATGTAGTGCATGTGCATTTGTAGACACTCCATGAGTTATTTTTCACATGTAGGGCATGTTTGTTTTCTCCCATTGTTTTTATCCACATGATTCATTTGCAGTGGAATGGGTGGTGCAGTGGTTAGCCCTGTTGCCTCACAGCAAGAAGGTCCTGGGTTCGATCCCTGGATCACCATGTGCATGTTCGATCCCTGGATCACCCAGGGTGCCTTTCTGTGTGGAGTTTGCATGTTCTCCACGTGGGAACTCTGGTTTAATTGATGAGCGGACGACAGATGATCTTCAGTTGTGACATTTTTACCCTCTCCAGGAGTGGAGACCAACAAAGATCATGTGTATACACCAGAAGGCTATAGGAAAAACGTTGTGGCTGGATGAGAACGAAATAGAACTTTTTGGTTTAAATGAGAAGTGTATATTTGGAGAAACAAAACACTGCATTACAACCTAAAAAGCTTATCCAACCTGTGAAACATGGAGGTGGTAGTATCGTGGTTTGGGTAATGCTGCTAGACAATGACCCTAAGCACACGAGTAATTCTACCAAAGAATGGTTAAAGAAATGTATAATTAATGTTTTGGAATGGCCAAGTCAAAGTCCTAGTCTTAATCCAATATGTTGATATGTTCAATATGTTGAAACCCACCACCATCCCAGAGTTGAAGCTGTTCTTTTCTTTAATGGGATAAAATTCCTTCAAGCCGAGGTTCAGGACTGATCGACAGTTACTGCAAACGTTTATTTACAGTTATTGCTGCTAAAGAAGATCTGAAGGCAAAGGTTCACATATTTTTGCCATTTATAGATATGTAATATTAGATCCTTTTCCTCAATAAATAAATGATCATATTCATCGGGAGCACATTCAGATCCAGTAGCTGCCCATTTACCTTTTAAACATGGCCACATTCTGGATTTGATTAAACGCACTTTGAGTAGATTTGGAGGTTCAACCCATACTAGTTCTTCACACAGCTGACCGATATAGCTGCATTTACATCACCAACCTGTTCCACTGATTTTTCCTCTGATGTCTGAAACAGATCAGATATTGTTGCATGTTGTCGTGCCTGCACCTGCCTCCTATACCAGAGGCTGACGTCACGACAGATACACTCCCGCGCTCTGAATCTCCAGACTTCTAATCAGATGCAGGTACATCCGATTAACTCACACACACACACACACACACACACACACACACGCACACACACACACACGCTCAAATCTGGACTCTCACTTTAAAGACTCTCAGTTTCACAGCTTCTCTGTGAAGCAGTAGTTTAGCTCCCTGTGTGTTTGCTACTGCCAAGCTGTCAAAGTCTCATGTTTGATCTCTGGATTTGATTGTGTTTGTCTCTGGTTTAATCTGCCTGTGTTTGTCTCTGAATCATCTGCCTTTTCTAATTTTGACTGTACACCTGATTGATTGACCCACGCCTATTTACTTTTGATACCTGCCTATTTCTGTACCACTGTTTGTTTTTATTAAAACAACTGAGCCGCACCTGCATTCTCCAGTATCTGCCTGCTCATAACACATTGTGTAAATAGATCAGATCTGACAATGGGCCATATTCACATGACATTCTAAATCTCTCAATTCTAACTCTCATGTGACCATCAGAGAGCTTAACCCATCTCTCTGTCTCTCTCACTGCCTCTTCTTCTGATAATCTAGTGTAGAACTTTAACTTACGGACCGAATCAATACTTTTGTTCCGCTGAAAACAGAAGCTTAGTGAAAGCTCACTCGATTAATAAGAGGCAAATTCTACTTTAAATCCTTTAAAGACCCTGCAGCAGACTGCAAGTCAGTGTCGATGCACAAACCTAATGAATCTCCACCTGATAAAGGAAGTATGAAACATCCTGCAGCTATACAATTCATCCAGGTAGAGGATTCATTCAGAAAGCTACTTTCTTTACTTTACTCCCCAAAACGTCAAGCTGCCCCCTTGGATGTTTTTCCCCTCCTAATTCCCACCCATTTTCTAGGTCTTTCCACTGCTTTAATTCTTATTAGCTAGTGAAGCTAGTGCTCAGCTAAATAAGCAGCAGCAAAATTGTCACTAAATAAATTGTACATACATTCTGCATCTATTTTAGAATAGTAAACAAACAGACAAATACATTCTGAGGTTAAAAAAAATATATTTTTAGTTTACCATAGATAGAGAGGTAAAAAAAAAAAAAAAGGGCACTAGAAGGGTACTAGGAAAGTGCAGACCTCCACTAAGGGGCGATAGTCGATTCTTCTTTGATATATCTGCAACCCCAACAACTTTATATGCCTGGATACGTTTCTAATAGAGCCATCATATGTCTACATTGGCTATGTTTTGTCACTAGAGAACTTTACCGCCTTCTGGATTTTAAGATGTATGGCATTGTTGAGTGCAGAATTCCACCAAGACCTCACAACATTAGTGAAAACAAACACTGAATTTGTTGATCTGCCCGGTGCCTCCAGACTTGAATGGATTCTTCCTTGGCTCATACCCCGCTACCAAGTTTCATGGAAATCGGTTTGGTAGGTTTTGTGCAATCAAGCTTACAGACAAAGCGACAAACATACAAGTAAATAAATAGTCACTACATAATCTGTCAATAAGTCTCCCATAGCACTGAAACAAATTGCCAACGACTTATGGTGGTGGTGTTGTTGTTATAGTTTGTTGTTGTTTGTTTTAATATATGTATTAGATTTCATAGAAACACTCATTTGAAGACTGGTTTAGATCCTGTTTAAATGGAGGTGAAATGTGTGCTGTGCTGCAATGTGACACGGGGGTCTACACTACAGCCTGGCTCAGTATGAGAAAAACTCTGTACAGCTTTGATGATCACTGACAGATGTCACGTGCATTTCTGGCTTTCTGCAGCTTTATATCACAGCTGTATGTCTTTGACTCTTGCTCGATGCTCAGAGAGCTGAGCTTCCTGCGTCAACGCTTAGATGACGTCATCCTGAGCTTTCTGAGGTTAAACAAAGATAAGGCTGAGGTTCTTAGTATGAAATGAAGCAGTAAGGACAGATAGAATGACTAATGTCAACTTTCTACCTCTCCAGACCAGAAATAATCTGCACAAAGACCCTAAAAATTATTTTTCATAGTGACCTCAGCTGTAGAAATCACACCTGTAAAGTCTGCAAAATGACACCCTATCACTTCCTACCATCTCACAGGCTGTGCGCGTGTGAGAGGGAGATGATTTTGTGAGAAGCAGACTGGATTAGTGTAAAGCCCTCTTATCTGCCCTAGCTTACAGCTATACCGCTAATTCACTAAACAGCTTTGAAATCTGCTGCGAAAAATCATCAGGAGAAGAAACCATATCGCTCCTGTCCTTACAAACATAATGTAAAATATCTTTAAAATGTTATATTAAAGCTTCCGCTTCCACTCTAGATTAGCATTGACTCCAGGTTTATGGGATGACGGAATACATGGAACGGCGTTACGTAATTAGGGTACAAAAAAAGGCAGCTGTATTCCATTATAGTTACAGAAAAAATGTAGTAATAATGGCGATTATTTACAGGATTACAATTGTGAAATGCGTAAGGGCTGCAACAACTAATCAACAAAATCGATAATAAAAATAATTTCATTATTAGCTGATCTGTGTTATGAAACACACTGCGCACGCGCCGCGTCACTTCATAAACACATGTGTGAGTGAAATGGAGGAGCAAAAACATCTTTCTTCATGACATAACTTGTGTTTTAATGTGTTTTGATTTGTGGGAATGTGAAGAGAAGCGTGACGTTCCTGCTTGAATTGTCCAGAACAGCTTTGTTATGTTTTGTTAGGCAGCAAGTAGTGGAGCTATTTGATTCACTTCCCTTGTAAGAAGTAAAATTAGCCTATTTTTCTGACTGTGATATATTCTGAGCATGCACAATATACTGTACGTATGTTTTGTGTGTCAAGTCATGAAGTCTCCATCCTCCTTTCGGTTCACAAGTCGATCCCGAAAAGAGTCGATTCAGTCATCCCGGGCATTGAAAACCAAGCGTCAACTGCAAATCTCTGAACACCCAGAAATAGATTCACTGACCTGCTATTTAATTAAGCCTAGCTAAGAAAAAGTTCTGTAGTAGTGCTGATTAAAATAAATATTTTCCGTAATTAGTAATTAGGTGATTAGTAACTGTATTGGATTACATGTTTAAAGTAACCCTCCCAACCCTGGTTGAGGCTCTAGATTAACTTTGACTCTCTAGGTTAGCTTTAATTTTGCTCGATTAGCTTTCATGCTCTCGACTCTTTAGATTAGTATTGACTCACTAGATTAGATTTGACTATCTAGATTATCTTTCACTCTCCACATTAGCTTTCTCTCTTTATGTTAGCTTTCACTCGCTAGATTAGCTTTCACGCTGTAAGTTAGCATTCACGCTTGTTTAGCTTTCTGTCTTGAGATTCTCTTTTATGTTGCTAAGCTTTTTTATTATTTATTTTTATCAATTAAAAATACAGGTTCTCTTTTTCCATGTACTAACAGCTAGCTGGGTAGGATTTCCATGTGAGAATTGTTCCACCTAAAGAAGATTAAACTAAAACTTCTCTTGCTCACCGTGTTAGCTAGCTGATTTATGTACTAACTATGTGCAATTAAGTGAACTTAGACTTGTCGTGTCAGTCAATCTTATCTTGCACACCAGTGAGAGTTCAGCATGGGTAACATCCTACTAACTGCGTAAACGTCCGTTTTTATTACTCATCGTTTTATTGTGTGGCCTTGCCTCTGATAGTTTTGCACATGCCTGTGCCTTTCCTCTGAGCTGAGATCAGTTGTAAACGTCTGGGTTGTTTATAGTCTCCTGTCCTGTTCACTGCTGAGCAATATTCTGTGCCATTGCACCTGATGAATCTTCCATACAGCTTCTCTTCATTTCACAATTCTGTTGAAAATGGAGAATATTTTCAATGCTCACGGATGCCTTTGTACAAATTCTGTCCATTTTAACTCTTTTATTTCACATTTCTGGGACAGTAATTCCTGTCAGTGCTGTTCCACATCTTTCCCTCAGCTCGTGTCCTATCCCCGTCCTCCTCAGTCCGTTTAGCAGCTCTTCCTCCGCTACGCAGGAAATGTGGCGATTCATCATGACAGCTTCAGCTGCACCAGCGGTGATGATTCCCTTCGATTTTTCTTCAGAATACTAATGAGTGAAACTTGAACGCTGCATCAATCATGATTTATGAGATGGAAACTGAAGTCTATGAAAAACTGGAGAAGGAACGGAGATTTGTCTCGAAATGGCGCATCATCAATTGTCTGAGATTCTGAGATGCTGCGAAAAGCTAAACTCAGTGAGCAGATCGATTTATGGAAAAGTGATCACTTTGGGCTAAAGTAGGCTTTATTAGAGGTGAGGGCCGCTGTAAGGTTTTTTTTTTATTTAAAGTCTATTGTAAATATTTTTGAATTTAATTTGGAAATCACATTTCACAACATTATTTGTCATATTGCTCACACAAAAGACAAATTTGATTATTTTCAGGGGAAAAAAAGTCTTGACGCACTCCTTTCTGCATTTATTCAGACACTGAATAAACACATGTCTGTTAAACTGATTGGCAGGTAGGAAAATAATTAAAAAAGTAAAAGTAATAGACAGATAATACATAAAGGCATTTAAGCAACTATTTACACAACTGATGACATTCCATCTAAAATTAAATACGCTGAATCCCTTAGGAGATTAGCTCCAATAGTTGTGTCTAATTTCTACAATGAATGCATCTGTGAGGAGGGGGTCAAATCTGAGGCAGTGCGAACAGACATAGGACATAGTATTTTCTATTTTAGGGGTCTTCAGAAGTGTAGTTTTTAAAGTATTAAAGCTTTAATTTATTCATAGCATGTAGTTAAATGGAATAATATGTGTATATTGCATTTTAAATGAGAACACATGCAGATATTTAGAAGAAGCTAATTTAGATTCGAATAAAAGGAAGAAGAAGAAGAAGAAGAGGAACATAGACATCTGCCAAACAAATGTTATGTAAATAATGTTGAAGTGCCAACAGCAGCTCATAATACTATTTGAGATATCATTTCAGCTAGGTGCAAGTAGCTAGCTCAGCCGTTTCTAAGTTAATATTATATTTTCTTTATGATTTTTCTCTAAATCAGAAGGAAAGTGGCGTGCTAACATCCTGCACATTGCTGAGTAAGGAAAGCACAGAGAACAGCACATCAGTAGGCTGCAAAGGGATGAGTTTGCTTTCGTTGATGTATAAGTTCAATAGAAAGTTAAGCATGAGACGTTGGATATTAGATGGTGGATTTGGCTGAGAGAAAGTTTTCATTATCACACTTTTAATGGCTGTCACCTTGCAGGATCTTTAGAAATGTCAGAGTGTTTCTCTGTATGGGGCCAAGTCATGTTCAAACAATTTTCTGAGGCTATAGTTTAGTTGGAGTGAAAGTTTATTACCAGATTAAAGCACCATTTACAGCTTAAAATGACCAAAATACTAAAATGTCACTCCATTATCTCTGCTTCAAACTTTAACAGCACATTCATTTCTAATACTGTATCCACTGCCAGTTTTACCCTGCTGTGACTCTGTGGCAGGATGAGGATAAGGGAGGAAGGGGATGGACAAAGGGATGGACACAAGCCAAACACGGGTGTAGACTATCACTCTTTACTCACTCGTTCTCCATGACTTACTAACTTCTGGCATTTCTTCAGAATGCTCCAGTTTCCTCCCACAGCCCAAAAAAATGCAGACTACATCAACTGGTGTCTCGAAATTGCCCATAGGTGTCGGTGTGAATGGATGTTCGTTGGTGATATGAGTCTTATCCAAACAACCTGACCAATTCCTATGTCACAGGTTGTCTGTTGTTTCTGGCAACCTGTACTCCCAGAACTTTAGTTCCTACCCACATTTAGCCACCGTTCAAGTGCAATGGGCCCCTAAATAATTTTAAAATCATTTATCACAGTCATGTGTTTAACCATTAGAATAGAGGGTACACATTTTGGCTACAATCGGCTCATCAGGACTAAGGAAAGGGCAGACAGGCCTCACCCACACTATGGCCACAAAAGCAAAGTGAGCTTTTTGTTTTTCAGTAGAGCTTTGCCTTACTGTTTTGAAAGTCATAGCCTGCTTTGACCTTTAAAACTAACTCAACGGATGTGTTGTAATCATCTGGAAACTCTTTTTAAATGCAATGTACAGCTGAAAACTCAGAACCATATGTTTTCATTTTATTAGTCACACATTAGCAGAAGGGCATGTTCCACTGTAATCCTTCCAAAATGAAATCTGTAGGACTGATGAAAAATAATCGGAAAATGTTACAAATCCGAGCCGACAATCTGTCTTCATTTGGCTCCATATCAAGAATATCAGCAATATTTATGTGGCTCCTTCATAACTCTACTGTAAAATTAGAAGAGAGAGATTAGATCAAGCTCGAGCCGGCTTCTTATTAAATGTCATTTTCCGTGACAGCAAGTCATCTCTCAGTCTAATCACCATGCTAGTGCCTGTGACCCGTCATACAGGTGTAACGAGTTCAAACACAAGCAGAGTCACGTGACCTGCGGGAGTTGGGATTGTTTAAATATTAGAGAATTTCCTTCTGATGATGAACATCAAATAAGGCTTTAAGAATATAATGCAAGTCACTTTGAGTAATGTGTGCTACCCTATCCAGTGCCCCTGGAATAGAAAACCTTGGCTCTTACCTTGGGCATCAACCTGCCCAAGCCCCACCCATGCCCCGCACTGCCCCTCACTGCCCCACCCATATCCCACCATGCCCTGCCGGTTTCTTTCCCACAAATTAATACCCTGCCAATGGACCACTTATTTTACTTATAAACAAATTGCAACCGTTGCTCTTTATCAAACAGAGGCAACTTGCCCATTTCTTGCCCCTTCTTTATGCACAACTGCAAAACTGCAAGGGGAAGTTCATCGTTGGTTTATTTGATCAAACTCATGATTTGCATATTAGACGTTACAGGATCAAATAAAGAGCACCTTACAGGTAAGTAGGTGATATGCATGAAATGAAAGCAAAAATATATAAATAACTACGGTCACTTCCTGCCAGGGGAAAGCAGAATGAACAGGTTGAAGACCAAATAAAGTGCAAAAGGAAGAGAGATTATTATAATTTATCTCAGATTTATTGTTTGATTTACTATTATCATATTAAAGTAGCTCTTTTATTATCAACAGTGTTAATTCTGAAACCTCTGCTTCATTCATCTTATATTCTGACAGTGGTAATATGAATCACTTCAGTTGCTGAAGTTGTCATGGCAACAAAACTGCGTTCCTTGAGTCTAGACCTGCAGCACTTTGATGTTAACGTGATTGATAAATATACTAAAAAACCTCACTTTCTGCTAGTGCTAGATTAGCGGCCCTTCCTGCCCAAAGCGCTCTTACCTAGGTGGATTTTTTATATGATATACTGTGTAGACCAATGAAACTTTATATTGTTTGGTTTTACCAGTGAACCAATCTATCAGTTCATCTCAGTCCTCCTGCCTGACAAACACAAACACCCTTTAAACAAATATTTACATGGTTTTAGTCCATCCAGGACATCTTATGCACTAATTCACTGTCATATCAACTGCACTAATGTGTGTTTAAACAGCTTTCTGTCCTACATTAAGATTGAGTCATTAGCGGCGCTGTTATATTGTTCCAACCACACACTGTGGTCTAATCAGTATTCAGTATTCAGTGCCGCTCACACTGTTTGACCTTCATGCGATGTTGTTCTTAATATGCACACTCATTTCCTATTTATTTATTTATTTATTTATGTTCGTAATTTTTTGCACCCTTTTTCACAGGGGCTGAAAAGCTTGACTTTTTAAACGCTAATTTTCTAGACATCTAAATTGCATGCCATTTTATTTCCATAATTATATATACTCAGCAAAAAAAGAAACGTCCCTTTTTCAGGACTGTGTATTTCAACAATAATGTTGTAAAAATCCAA
>JAQQZX010000012.1:731043-742149 GCA_030068355.1 Notoglanidium maculatum
GATAATCTGCCAAGGTGTACTGTCTGTTTAGGACCAGGTAACACTGCATTGTACTTTGGAGCTTAGTTTGGTTTTCCAAAAAGGCCAAATAGTTTATTTTCAGAGTCTGTGTGATTTGGTTCATTCTAATTGGAATTGCTGATCACTCTCTCTCTCTTTGAGCCTTTCCCAATTTGAAAATGATTACAACGTTCCCTCACCAGCCTCTCTTTTTCCATTCTCTTGAAGTTAATAAGAAAAATTTATAAGTAAAGTTGCAGTTTTACCTCTGACTGTTACAAAGCTCTGACATTGGAAACTCCTTCCATTCAACGTTAAATAAAGCTCTCCTTACAGAAAACTTCACCATATCAGTGATTATTCTATTTTTTTTTATTGTTTATGCAGCGCAGTCACTATATGAGTAACTGTGAATGACCTGTTGCTATTGAAACAATAACATCTAAGAACGAGGGCAATTTATATGAACCTGTGATGTGCAGTTGCACTACCATCATAGCTGCTGTTAGAAATATCAATCAACACCTTCCGACCAATCACAATCCAGAATTCAAGATTGCTGTAGTATACGACAAATCAACTTAACATATAAGACTCGAAAACCCAAAGCAAAATTGTTAATGAAGCTGCATTTAGCATTGTGAGTGGGATGTCTTAAATATCTCTCAAAACTACTAAAACAGCATCTGTAAATGTCTCCAAGTTAATTTTAAGAGTTAATTAGAGACATTTTCATGTGCTAAGCTGAGCCTATAAGTGTTACTTCACAGATAATGGATCTGAGAAAAGTCAACACTAAAGTCACACACTGACTAACACACTGTCTCTTTGAAGAAATGGCCTTGGTTTTTATTTTATTGTTTGGGAATAATTAGAGTGCCTTGTCATTATTTAACTGTAAATAATCTTAGATTGTTATTCACTAATTGTGAACTAATAGGACACGTGTGTGGTTATGAATGTGAGGGATTACAGATTTATAGATTCTGGTCCGTCCATATGTCTTTAATTAAGTTATATATTCTCTTTTGTGACACGTAGCCTTTGCAGTGTGTGTGCGTGTGTGCGTGTGTGTGTGTGTGTGTGTGTGTGTGTGTTTGTTTGCTTTGCATAGTAGAACTACTGCTGATGTATTGTTATTGTCTCAGCAGGTGTAATAGAGGTTTAATATTTCTGACTAAAAAAACTTGAACTAAGCGGGTTCCAGCATGTAATTGTCTCTTTGTTTGCACAGCTCTTTTTGTAATGATACTGAACAAGTTCGTATTTGCCTGCTCATGAGTATTTGAAATGTTACACAAATTGCTCATGTGAAACTTGACACACTGGCAGTTTGTTTTGCAATTATAACTAATTACCTGCGCTGAGAATTTATTTACTAAGGCTATATATATATATATATATATATATATATATATATAAAGATAATCAGAATCGACCCATAAATTAATATATCTGGCATGGCGTGGCTGATTATTGGACCTCGTTGGTTTTCTGCTCTTTATGAAGCAGCTGCTTTTCCTCTATCTTGTTAATTTATGGTGGCATCTTGGATGGATTTCTTCCAGATGTTTCTGTCTGAGCTAGCTTCTTCCTAATTGTCAGCCTCCTCCAAGACACTGATGTTGGTGTGTCTGACTTTCCAGCTGGTGGATTCTTTGTAGGGATTTTTTTAATGGAATTGTTCTAGTACTTTTAGGTGTGGACATGGGGAGAACATGGAACACTCCGAACAGACAGGAACATGAGCTTACGCTCAAACCGCAGACACTGGAGCTGTCTGCTGTACCTCCATGTTGCTACAAAAATCTACCAAATCCAGTTTTAAGAACATTAGACTGCAAATGTTACAATATGCAACCCGTGTATGCTTGACAAGAGCAGAGAATCCCAAATGCAGCAGCTTGTCTAATCAAGCAAAGCATGCACCAATAATAATCCATACTTCTTAATCGCTCTAACGGCTTATTGGAGCTAATTGCATGTCGTACACTTTCCTGATGCTTTCGCACAGGGTAACCAAGGAAACTTCTTATGAAACCTAATGGAGTCCCTACGGTCTGGAAGTGAACATTGCCTGGCAATAAGTCTGTGTCTCGACTCTTTTCTCATGTGTTTTTGTGATGGTGGAACAAACTGTCCAACATTTCCCTCATACTTTTCAGTTCCTCACCACTCCTGTCCCTGTCAGCTCAGCACACAGCTAAATGCTTGGATTGTTTACTGCTTCATTTGTTAGTCAGTTTGGATAAAATTGCCTGCCAAAAGAATAAATGTAGCTGTAATTGCAGGAGGGTACAGCACATCCTCATCGCAGGAGAGAGCACAGAGGCTGACGATACGGGGTAGGGGGGGTGGCGGTACTGTTGTACTTTTGCCAGCTTGGTAATTGGATATTTTAATGAGACACCATATTTCTGCCTTGTGTGGGTGTTTGATAAAGCAGAACTCATAATTAATCTTTGTAGCTTCATTAACTCAACTGACAACAGCAAGCCATTATACACCGCCATATATATTCTCTCTCTCGCTCTCTCGCTCTGTGTCCTGACTTTTCCTTTCATGCCATCATATGTGAGCAAAAGAAACCATAAGAAACAGCAACACATAGAAGGCATAGCTGACAACAGACTGCAAACACCTCTGCAAAATGCCACATCAGCAAGACATCTGACTCTGTTTAACCCAGTTACATATAATCTTCACCGTCCTCGTAGTTACTTGCCTGTATATAGTTGCTCGTTCCTGGCCCACTAAAAAACATTCCCACTTCTGTTTGACAGTTTGAGACTTTCCCTTTCTTTGTTAGTCACTTTTTACCCATCTTTAAATTTGTCAAAACAGTCTGAATATGCCAGTCCTCTATTTTTTTTTGCCATGGACACACACAGTTTGGATAGAGTGTTCCCTAAGGAAAATGCATTGCAAGCATTTTCTCTATTCAGAAAAGAATCCACTAATATTTTCAGTGCTTATTTTCCGACTAATCTCCTTTAGTTTTAAACCCAAGATAAGATGGGACCCTTTTTTGAGAACATCTGTGGATTGTTACACCTCCAGACACATTTAGAAGAATATAAAATGGAGAATGCCACCAGCATTCACGTTTGAACTCAGCATGTCTGTCTCTCTTGAAACCTGACACCCTTTTGTGTATTTTAGCTTTATTCTAGTTCTGTACAATGTGGACGTTTGCTCTATGCTAGTCTTTGAACCTTGTATATATGCTATAACGTTTCTTCAACTATACTGGAAGCCAGACTTCGAACTTTGTATACTCTAACTACGTAATTTGTTTATCTTAGGTACTTGCAAATTTGTACTTGGCATGTGTAAATATTTAAAGATCCATTATGGAGAATTCAGTTGATTGCAGGATGGGAAGAAGGCAAGCCAGCAGAGGCAGTGAGATGCTCTGGGCAATGTTCTGCTGGGAAACCATGGGTCCCGGCGTTCATGTGGATGTTCATTTGACACACCCAGATGTCAATCTCTTGGATGTGCAGGACAAACAAGTCCAATCCATGAAGAACGCACCTTGCAATTTCCAGGACTTAAAGGATCTCGTGCTAACGTCTTGGTGCCAGAGAACACAACACACCTTCAGAGCTGTTGTGGAGTCCATGCCTCAACAAGTCAGAGCTGCAACATGGCCGCTCCGTATAAGTGGACCTGCTCCCTATATAGATCAAACAGGGCTCATTCTAAGCTTACGTAGTAAGTAATTATACATTAATGACTTATTAATGCAAGTGATTATACATTAATGAACTCATACTTATAAATATTATATTATATACATTTCTGCTAATATATCAACCTAAATCCTACATAGTGGTCTTTTAACAGCTTCTTTGCATACAGTAGAGCTATAGGTATCACAGCATTTTTGCACTTAAATATGTGATAAGTGTGTCCTTTATAGCATCCTGGAAACTGCAGGGGAGCCATTTGTTTTGGGAATCATGTTATTTTCTCCTGCTTTTGTTCATTTATGTCGAAAGGGAAGGCATTGTATTTTTCTTTCGTTTTTGTGTGAAATACGGAAGATATATTTGTCAATACATTTGCATGCAAATGACAAAGCTGTTGTCTGGTCGCTTTGATTTATGGTACGACCGTCACTTTCTCAAACACAATGAGCTCAATATTTCTTTGCTTTTTTAGAGATAAACAAGGAGTGGTACCATAGGTTTGGTCACTCCTATGTCTTTGTAACGCGCTAGTCACACTGTCAGTCTGCTGTGCTTGTTTTGGCAGTATGTGGAGGGAAAGAACAGCTTGTTTTGTCATTCAGTTTTCCGAGCATATTTACAGAGCTGAAGTGGTTCACTACTCAGATTGCTCCTAACATTCTAGAGGGTACAGATGGAAAAACAGGAGAGGGCTGAGTACTGAGCCTTGTGTGGCACCAGAAAGCAGGGGTTAATCAACTCTGTGTCATCTGATATGACTCCGCCTCCAGGTACGCATCACAATCCTGGGCCACTAACTCCAATGCTTGAGAGTTTTCCTGGTGTGTCACTTTAATGGCCTGACACTGTAGAGCAGGGGTTCCCAAACGAAGGGTCGGGGCCCCATGCAGGGTCGCTGGATTTACAAATGGAGTCATGAGAGAAACTCCTGATCTCATTTGTGTTTCATTCAATTGTTTTACAAATGAAAGATTGAAATATTGAATACAGAGTTTATGTGCTAATAATTTGAAATTTTACTAGGAGTAACATTCAGAAAAGCCACATTAAAATTATTTGTACATTAGGCTTAAGCCTCGTCACTATCCTGACACACAAACCTACCGGAGTTCGGCAATAAAAATGAACAACTTTACCTCCGTTAAACAAACAAGTGTTGTCTATCAAATCTCCTAATAATGTACTATTATAGACTGTTGAGCATTAACACTAACCCATTATCATGTAAAAGTCAGTGTTAAAAACCTCTCATCACCTTCCAACATTCCAAAAGTACTGTTTTGTGTACAAGTCTTCTGGATTTTCTAGATTAGCGAATATTCTTGGTCAGATTTTTCAAATTGATACTTAGCTCATGACAATCACTGCAACTGTGGAAAGTTTTAAATAGAGACGGAGTTTGTCACCATGTTTAGCATTACTGTGATTAATAATGTTCAACATTTTACAGTGCAACAGTAAACCGGACAGAGAGGGATATTTAATATCTTGCATTCCATGTATTAACGGTTGTTTATAATATTCCGGCTGTACCTCATATATGCAAATGAGCAATGCTGCTCATGTTACCACATCATTGCTTTTACAATAACAGCATAACACTTCCTGCTAGACTGGTAAGTCAGAGTGAGAAACATTCCTTTGTTTTTTACTCAATTACATTACACATACATATTCTAATGACATAATAAAATGGATTAAAAGGTCCACTCTGCCGGATTTATGTTTTCATTAGTGTAAAATTAGCAGTAACTATGAGGCACTGTGCTTTCATAAGCTTAGAATGAACCCTTTACATCTACAGCCGTAGACAAAGGTTTTGAGAATGACAAGTGTTTGCTGCTTCTGTGATTTTAGATCGTTTTGCCAGATGTTTCTGTGGTACACTGAAGTATAATTACAAGCATTTCATAAGTGTCAAGGGCTTTTTATTGACAATTACATTAAGTTCATGCAACGTGTTAATATTTGCAGTGTTGACTTTCTTTTTCAAGATCTCTGCAGTTCGCACTGGCATGCTGTCAATCAACTTCTGGGCCAAATCCGGACTGATGGCAGCCCATTCTTGCATAATCAATGCTTGGAGTTTGTCAGAATTTGTGGGGTTTTTGTTTGTCTAGCCGCCTCCTGAGGATTGACCACAAGTTCTCAGTGGGATTAAGGTCTGGGGAGTTTCCTGGCCATGGAGCCAAAATGTCGACGTTTTGTTCCCTGAGCCACTTAGTTATCAATTTTGCCTCATGGCACGGTGCTCCATCATGCTGGAAAAGGCATTGTTCATCACCAAACTGTTCTTGGATAGATGGGAGAAGTTGCTCTCGGAGTATGTTTTGGTACCATACTTTATTCGTGGATGTGTTCTTAGGCAAAATTGGGAGTGAGCCCACTCCCTTGGCTGTGAAGTTGTTGGTGCTGGCTAACAAGTTTAAGATCTCAAATTTTGTACAATGGAGGATCATACTTATTATTTAGCACAGAAAAAGCAAGGGAGTGTGAATGTAAGTTCTGAAGTATGCTACGGGTTCGTGACAGCCTCCGTACGCTCTAATACATGCTTGGGAAGGGTGGGGTAAGAGGGGGGGGGGGTCAGGGGGCTGAATCACACAGAGTGGAGCTTTAAAAAAATGTAGTGTGATTGAGGCTTGGGGCCACAGGAACTTCAGAACATTGGGGTCGTTTGTTCAAAAGGTTTCGAAAAATGTTTGCAATGGTTTCCACTAAAGGTCTGTTGCTTGTCTAGTTAGTGTGCACTGTGCCATGTAATTATCCCGCACATTTATTGTATGATATATTTTGCTTGTTGAAGTCCTACAAGAGACCCAGCAGTGCATCTTCCTGTTTAAAGAACACATTATATAAAGCTGGAGCTGCCAAGAGACACTGGTTTGGTGAGGTTGTGTATTTTCTTAGTTATTGCACCAAATATCAAAGTGTGATATGACTACTGTGCTATGATATAGTTTTTCTACTATTTTGCCAATCTTTAATATTCTGTGAAAAATGTCAGCAATGTCATTAGAATTCCAAACTTCTGACAGGTGTATGGTATAGGACAGTGACAGGGAGGAATCTAGTTTACCTCAGTGATAACTTAAGCGGCAGCAAAAATGACACAAAGCATTTCAGGGTAAAGGTCTTGCTTTGATGTGAAAGCAAAGTGCTTCTGTCTGAGATGAAAGAGCTGATAATATGCAACACAAAATAAACCTACTCATAAAAAATGATGTTGAATTCTGGAGATTTATACGAATGCTCTCTTTCTCTCTTGCTCCAACATGTTCTCGTTTCTATGGTAACGGCTCGTTCACGGGGACGTGAAAGGCATGTGTTCCACGTAAACATGTGTGTCATCATTGATATGATGAAGTTTGCTGTAAGGAGACATATGTTTAACATTTTATGGAAGGAGTCTCCAGTGTTACGCAGACATCTTCAGGCCAGAGGAGACAAAAAGTATGAGCGGTTGTTTTAATATGTACAACTTGTAATTGTCCTAAATCGTGCTGTGGTATAAGAGGAATAAAACACAAACACATGATGCACTGTTATATATGAAAATAATCAGCACCATTTCATCAATAACAGTACTAATATTAAACTGACATTTAAGACACTGTTATCCCAAGGACATGTTCTGTGCCAGGATTTATAAAACTAATCATTTGGATTGCAACAACATTCAGTAATCTGTAGTTTGTTTCGTAGCCAGGCTTCACCCTCAGGACTCCTTTATACTAAAGTAGTCTTTAATAAATAAACAGGTGGAAGTCCGGGCCAAATGGTAATCAGCGATGACATTTTAACGTGAAGAAGTAATCTCCATGCATGTCTGATGAAGCCCCTGATAAACACCACGATTAGCAAGTTATTTTTTTCAATTCTAAATCATTTTCAGTAAACGTTTCTGAACGTGAGGCCACGTTTGCTTGACATGGCTCATTTGCTGTTGAAGCTGAAACAAGCCTCATTATCTCCTCACATTAACCTGAATTATCCCGATAACGACAGTCTCAACAGGTTCCTCTGCTGGAAGGAAGCCAGATGCGCAGTGGTGAGACAGTACATTATAATTACACCATCGCATAATAATCAACTTCCACACTTCCTTGGGTGCAGAGATCAGCATCATGTGAGCTGTCTGGAGGTGTTGCAGTGGTAGGTTTTAATGTGAGAGAAAACCTGTAAGAAATGGGTCTGCTCAATAAGAAAAACAGAAAAACCTTCATCCGTGAATTGTCTACACCACTTATTGGTCACGGTCATGGGGAAGCAGGAGCCAATCCCAGCTGACTTCAGGTGAGAGGCGGGGTCACCAATCTATCACAGGGCTAACACAGAGACGAACATCCATTCTCACTCACATTCACACCTATGGGCAGTTTAGAGTAGCCAGCTGACCTAATCTGCACGTCTTTGGGATATGGGAGGAAACCCACACAGGCACAAGGAGAACATGCAAACGCCACACTGGTTAGAACCCAGAACCTTCTTGTTGTGAAGGAACAGTGCTAATGCACCACTGTGCTGTCCCCTAAACTTTACTATCATCATCATTATTATTATTATTGATATACTTTTATTGTTTGTGAAAGAAAATGATATTTACCTAACTCACTCAACACTGCTGACTGTTCAGCATGCATCTACAGTTCCTTTATACTTTTTAAATGAACCAAACATTTTCATTCAATTAATCTTGATTCGTATAGCAAATTTCATACAGGTTAGTGTAGTTCATCGTGCTTCACATATGACTAATACTGTAAGCCAGTAATAAAACAGAGCAGGTATACACTGTAATAGTGTGAAATAAAAACTAGCTAAATAAAAAAAAAAAACTAGATGAAATAGATTAAAAAACAAAACAAAACAAAAAATACAAGAAAATAGAATAAAATTGCAACAAAATACAACATAAAGGATAACTAGATGAAATAGATTAAAAAAAGAAAACAAAACATAATGATAAAATAAAATAGAATACAGAATTAGCAGGAGGAGACTGGCGAACCCAAAGAAACCCCCATGGACAATGGACCAACATGGACGTCTCCACACAGACAGTAACTGGGCTTTAGGACGCTGGCAGAAATGAATAAAACATGCCATGTGTTTTGGGTTGTGGCATTTTCTCATGCTAAAGTGAGCCTGAGACTCAAACTGAGCCAAAGCACAGAGCTGAAGTGCTGCAGAAATGTCATGTGCTCTGGACGTTATACTCTAATCATTTATTTACCATCGACTCGATGTGCATTTTGTAAAATCTTGTTCACGTCATAAGAAAGAAGTTATGAGGACATTTTCAACCCTTTGCATCTCTCAGACAATGATTTTCTTTTTCTTTGGTTTATATGAGCAGTGTGAAAACAAACCAACAGGAATATTTTCACTTTGATTCAGATTTGGCAAGTGAACCGATATGTGTGAAAACCCCCTAGGTTTAAAATATTTGCGACTGCCAGGTTGATCATACAATGTGTAAAATATGTTTTATTAGTGTCATGAATTCCGGTTTTGTTTACATTGCCGTGAGGTTTTGGTCACCTCTGTTTCCCTTGGAGATCCATCATTGGTCTGTTACCTAATGTGTGCACTTGTTCTGAGATCATCTCATAATTAGTTGCGTCCCGGTGTCCTTGTCTCTAGAAACGGCTATGTTTAGACCTGTGTCTATGTTCTCACTGATGATTATGGGTTCTTCTAGTTTGCTGCTGTTTGTCTGCAATTATCACTGCAATTGATGGATTTCCACAAATAAACCAGATCCAGACGCCAATTTTGCGCACGTGCATCCTTGTTACAATCAGATTGCAAGTGGATGGAGGAGGAAAGCAGAATGGACCCTATCATCAAACCAAAGCTAAAAAAAAAGTACTATCATTCCTTAGAAAATGTGCTCTGTTCAGAGACACGAATGCACCGACATTAGTTGTTTTGAAATGCTGCTGGCAGGATATAACCAAGTGAAGGATGTCACTCACTTCTGCTGTCCAGAAGACTTCAAGGAACTTAAATAACAAATCTGACCTTTAGTCTGATCATTATCATCTTGAATCAAGACAAGAGAAACAGGAAATTGGAGCTCCTGAGTAGTTCTGCTGACGAAGGTTTCTCCATAATCATTGTATGTCCACCATATGTCTGGCTCCGTTCCTGTTCACTCCGTAGACCAGTATGACTCTGGATCATGCCACCTGCAGAAGCTCTCTGACTTTGTCATGGTGGTGTGTATTAGAGATGTGCAGGAGTCGGAATACAGGGAACTTTGTGGAAAGATGCAGCAGGAATCATCTGCTCCTAAATGTCAACAAGAGCAAGGAGACAGTGGTCAGTCTGAGGAGGAACAGAACTGTGATTAACCCCACAAACATCATGGGTGAGGAGGTTGGAATTGTTGAGCACTAAAAATATCTGGGTGTCCACATGAACAACAGACTGGACTGAAGGATCAACTCTGATGCTGTATCCAAGAAAGTCCTGCTTTTCTGAGGACGTTCAGATCCTTCACTATATTCAAAGAGGATACTGGAGATCTTCTACCAGTCTGTGGTGGCAAGTGTAATTTACTGTGCTGTGGTCTGCTGGGGGAGCAGAATCAGTGCCAGAGATTCCTGCAGGATCAATAAACTCATTCGCATGGCTGGACCTATCATTGGTCAAAACATGGAGATGTTGATGTTCAGAGGTCACTGAATTCCATCCATCCATCCAACCATCCATCCAATTCTGAGGATGATGATGCCATAGCCATACAGAGCATACACTGACCTTCCTCTCTGCATGGTCTTGCTCATTTCCCTGTCCATTAGAGACATGCTTGTCACTCCTGGACATCTGTTAGCACTTCTGTACACAAGCTTAATGTTTTGCAATATTGGGTTTGCCTCATTTTTTTTGTCCAGGAGTGTGTACAGGACGTACACAGAAAAAGAAATTAAAGCTTCCAAATTGGAGTTTATGCTCTGTGGGATGAAAAAAGAGAGGCTCCTGAGGGAATGACTGTTTATAGCTGCTATAAAGTGAGAGCAGGAACAAATTAGTTTCATAGATGTTCCACAACATTACGCAACTTGAAATAGGGTGACCATATTTTGGTTTTCAAAAAAGAGGACACCTTAGCGTGCATGTGTTTGTGGGGATTTTTTTTTTTTGGGGGGGGGTGATTATACAAATGTGTCAACACAGTCAGGATGATCTGATCGATGAGTTTTATTGGCTCTAAAGAACATTGTGAACCCTAGGCCTAGATTAAACTGAACATTTTGAACTTTTTTACAAAATATTTCAGAAGATAACTTGTTCTGGCCAATGTTGTCATTAATGAAAAAAAAATCCACATTTCTTATATAAGGCCACAGATTTGAAAACCAAAAAAAGATCAGAAAATAGGAAAAAAGTGAACTCCTGGATT
>JAQQZX010000012.1:790622-804976 GCA_030068355.1 Notoglanidium maculatum
ACAGCTGAGAAGATCATCGGAGTCTCTCTTCCCTCCATCACTGACATTCACCACACTCGCTGCAGCCGCAAAGCCACAAGCATTGTGGACGACCGCACACACCCCTCACACACACTCTTCACCCTCCTGCCATCTGGCAAGAGATACCGAATCATTCGGGCCCTCACTGCCAGACTCGGTAACAGTTTCTTCTCCTAAGCCATCAGTCTTCTCAGTACTCATAGACCACACACACACACACGCTCACTTAAAATAAACACATTCCAATACTACTGCAATCTTTGCATAATCAGTGTGCCATTCATTCTTTTTCGCAGAACCTTTTTGCAACATCTTGCACCGTAGTCTTACCAGGACTGTGCACTGGTCTGCGCTGCACCGTCTTACTGTCTCTATATTATTGCACTGTGTGCACCCTCATGTAGTCCTGTGTTGTTTTATGCAGCACCATGGTCCTGGAGGAGCGATGCTTCATCTCAGTGTACACTGTATCAACTGTATAAGGTTGAAATGACAGCTACTTGACTTGAATTGACTTGAGTAGGAAATGGGATTTTAAAACAATTTTGCTATAACATGTAAAGAAATACATGAAGAGAAGAGAAGAGAAGAGGATCACTATGGGACCATTAGGCTTAAAAAGCAATAACATAAAAATAAAATAAAAACAGTATGCTCCAGCATAATAATTCAAAAGCAAACTAAGAAGTGGATAAAACTTAATTTGTTCCCCAACGAGGACGCTGAGACAACCACACTACACACCTAGGAGAGGAGATAGCAGATGTGTGTGTTTGCCCGAACAGTCTCGCTGTTTCTCGGAGGTGCTGTTCATCTCCCCAGCGTGCTGTAATTAACACCACATTTATGAGACAGGAATTAAAGGAAGATGCTCTCGGCAGCAGGTACCCTTCCTCCTCAATGATTACCATCGCTCCCTGTCACGATAACAACCCTCTCGATCCCTGCAAGCTCTCAGCACTCGCAAACACACTCACACACACACACTGCTCTCCACACGGTTAACTAAAACCCTGCACATCATTAGCTGCACATCTATTCCCCAGCCCTAAACCTTGGTTTTATACCTCAACCCCTGGCTCACTCACAGCCATCAGATACAGGGAAGCTTATTGTGGGTGATATCGACTCGCTGGTGGATCCTACTGAGTCTCAGTGGCTGTCGAGTCGCAGATGGCATCTCTATAAATAAATCCCGCATGAGCCAAAGGAGATTATAGATTACAAGTACATTTCAATGGAAGACTACAGATATTACAGCCTAAGCTCTTTTGTAAGAGTTTAGTCTCCTTATGTGAGAAACATTTGCAAACAGATATCTGGAGTGCTAGAGTATAGAAACAATCAAGAATTCTAAGAGTCCAGAACTTTATTTAAAACACCATATTAGGGATGTGTAACATGTCAAAACCCGTTTCTATTTCTCATTTTTTTTTTAGTTTGCAATTTCAAGTTGCACAATAAGAAGATTAATGGAAACACGGCTACCGATTGCAGCTTCTCTGCCCACCACAGGGATAGCATTAGCGAGCTAGCCTGAGAAAACTGTCAGCAGCACGGCTACGCTAACAACATTTAATGTGTGAGGGGTTGAACTAAGCTCACAGCTAATGTAGCTACTTATAGCTAATGGTGTTAGAGCAGACAGATTATTTGAAAAGCTGGCTACAGTGGAATGTGCAGCAAATAGCACAACGCCATCTCTTCACAAGAAATGAGTGAAACCTCAAATAAGGATGTTTGCTTAAATTATTTGTGCGTATTTGGACAATGCAGTGATTGCGAGCTGTATTTGCTACCATTGTTCAACCATGCTACTACTTACATTCATAACCATGAAACTATGTAAAGGGTCTGTTGACTAACTTTTTACTGCACTTTTTTTGCATCTGCGTTCCATCAGTTTATATAGTGTGGAACCAGGAAGTGAGAGGACTGAAGAATGCAAAGTATGACCTCTGCTGGTGGGGAGGATAAACATCCTGAGTCGCGTGACATGATGTAACTGTATATGTACACATTATTCAGGTTAAACACTTTATGTCTTATAAACATTATAAACAAGTTTTTGCAAATTGCTGTCAGATATTCAGCTTCTGGGATAAAGAATGACCGAGTTCAATAATGTTTATATGCGGCACTGTTTGATATATTTACCGCCTTCATTCAGTCATCCTTAGTACCTGCCTGGTCAGGGTCATGCTGCTTAAAATTAGTCTACTAGCTTATTTATATTTTGGGACGTAGAATTATTAGAATATATTGTATGCAGTTACAAACAAAAATTATACAATACAGCTTAAAACTTCGATAACAGAGTGAAGACAATCTGTACAAATATCCTCATAACCAAAGCTTAACATAAAAGATCAACATAAATCAAGTGTTCAATACGAAGTGTTCTCAGTACGAACACTGGGTCAGGTTCTGTTCTCATGGAGACTCAATAAACTTATTTTCCTTTAGTACAATGTTTTAGGGTATGTGCGTGACATCACCGTATGTGTATGGGTTACACCCACTGAGTGGCAGATAGACTTAGTGGCACTGTTAATGTTCAGAGCGAATGCTACAAAAACACACAAAATAAGGATCACTGTTGAATCCAACTACCTTTAATATAAACTGCCTGTAATTTAAGCAGATAATCGTTTGTTTTTCTGACGATTTCACAGTTTCTCCTGCTGAAGCCGATTGTACTATGTTTTGCCACTCAGTCTGACAGAGGGAGTGGGAAAGTGACATCAGTGCATACCTTCTTTATGGTTTGCTACTACTGAACATTACTGCCATCTGCTGGTGTGGTAGCAGGAGCACGGTCGAGCGCCTGTTCGTGAACGGAAAGCAAAGCCGGGAGAGATGAGTGGAAAGGATTTAGACCAGTGAGGGGCCGCTGCTAATGAATGCTCTGTGTTGTAGTGAGCAGAGAGAAAGGACAAAGAGATGAGAGATGAGAGCCACAGAACCTTGTGTGTGTGTTGCACATACAAACACTGAAAAGAAACCCACCCCTTTATGAGATTCCCTCCTCTTCAGTCCTTCATGAAGCTGCAACATCCACTACTGGATATTAAGATGTATGGCATTGTTCAGTGCAGACGTCCACCAAGGCCAAATGCAGTATCCTGTAACTTTAGTAAAATTGGAATTAAATTTGTGGATCTGCCGTGTGACTCGGATCTGCTCCAAATGTATTGGGTTCTTCCTTGGCTCATGCTCCACCCTGTCACCATGTTTCATGCACTGAAAACATAAGCAGAGGTAAAAAAAATAAAAATAACTCATGTGCACGAAAAATGATGTTAAATAAATGACAGAAGTGTA
This sequence comes from Notoglanidium maculatum, assembly GCA_030068355.1. Taxonomy (NCBI): domain Eukaryota; kingdom Metazoa; phylum Chordata; class Actinopteri; order Siluriformes; family Auchenoglanididae; genus Notoglanidium; species Notoglanidium maculatum. The sequence goes on from JAQQZX010000012.1 coordinate 793,968, forward strand.
AAAATCGCTTCGTGTAACTTCTTTTTCAAGGAGATGTCTTAAGTATCTTAACTCCCTACTCCATTTTCGGCTGCATAAATAACACGGACTTGTAAATGTTTTAAGTGTCTGCAGGGTGGAATCAATGCATGAGTGAGGAAAACCTGATTATTTATTATTCATATTATTATTAAATACTTTATTAAATATGATTTATTTTTAATCTTCTGCAGACTTTAGATTGATAAGAAGTCCGTCCACTAAACCCTACCTGCATTCCCCCTCACTGTGCTTCATCACAGTATCTTCATCCCCAGCACACTCTTCTCCACCACCGTCTTCACGTTCACCTTCTCCACTGCAGAACTCCGCAACCCACAGATGCCTATAAATAAACTTTATTTATTTATTTATTTATTTTTTATCGATTGCCCCAAGCAGTGTGTTCTACATCAGTAAACAAACAATGCTTCACCTCTGTGCTGGGCGTTCGAGAGGCTGAAACGCCTCAGATGGAATATACATGAAGCGGGCGGTTAATGTGTGACCTGTGGACTGCAGAACCCTGATGTTACGTAACCCGCTTCTCCTCAGCCTACACCCCGCAGTGCCCACCCCGTATAACCTCCGTGTTCACGTCCTCCTTAAAAGAAAAGAAGAAAAAAAGAATGGTATAAACACGCCCTCGCAGTGTTACAATGATGTGCATCGCAGAACAGCTCGGAAAACTGAACGTTTTAGGGTTTCATTTTAATATTACACGCGGTAAGTGAATAATGTTGGTATTAAAGAGATAAAACACCGTGTGTGGTGCTGCTCGAGTAAAATAATCAACAATGAAACCGTCAGCACACTGACGTCGAGAACAGCGTGTGTGTTATGCTTCCTATACTAAATCAATTAGCCAAAGATGCATTTATTATTATCATGATTTTTTTTATTATTGCACCTACACATGGTTTCATTAGACTGAATGTAACTTTTTCCTTCTGTCAGCATGTCTGAATCTGCAGACGTCTAAATTTACAGGGGTATTAGCTCTCTGTTTGGCTGCAGAGTTGACGCTAATTTATGGATATCTCATAATACATGACAATGAAATACACACAGTTGCTTGTTATGGGAAGCAAACATTGAAAAAATTGGTCCGTTTGGACAGAAAACCATTTATGTGTAAAGTTATGCTTATGAGCTGAGTAGTTTTTTCTGGAACAGAACAGGAAATAAGCTGTTCTCAGCTTAAATGGAACTGGAAATGGATAAAAATTACGAAATGTCGCTCTTTAATAAATTCAATAAAATGCTGTAATTGTTGTCAAATTGCTGTGGTGCAGGAAGAATAAAACAATGTGTGGTTCAAAACGTATTCAATTTCTGAAATATTAAACCACTTCTCACATTGTTTTATCCTTTATGTTTATCTGTGTAATGTAATTTATTCATGAAGTCCTGCGAAGAGCCTTCAGTGGGCTGTACTCAGGGTTTTTCCTCTCTTCTGATGGTCTGTGTGTGATATCTCCTCTACTCCTGACAGCGAGACTCTTATACATGCAGTATACAGGGTTTTGTGTGAACAAGGCTGGATTACTTTACCGCTAGCTTATCTGGCCCAGACAGAGCTGTATTACAAATTTACACAGAGCATTTTTTTTCTTCTTTTCTTTGCTTTAAAGCAGACAGAGAGAGAGAAGAGACTGTACATCAGTCTGTATTCCTGTCCAAAGAAAAAGCATTCATGGCTGTTTTTTTTTTTTTCCTGTCAGCGTTGAGCTTCTGAAATTGTATCTGCAGCTGGTGGAATGCGGTCTGTTTTAGCTTCTGGACATGTCTGTAATGAGAACACACATGCCCTACAGCCAGCCATCAAGTCCTGAGCGTCCATTAGTGCTGATGGTGTGCTTCTGATGTGGGCTTTGAATAGCAAACTTCCTCGTGCATGACTGAACCTCCGGACATAACGTTGACCTCGCTCAGATGCTCGCACTCGTGTCCTGCAAAGTGCATGCACAAGTAGGATTGCTTATCCAATTTCAAGTCGCATTTGCAACCTAGAAACACTGACTTGCATAAGTATTTATTCCCCTTTACATATTCACACACTTTGTGTCACAACCTAGAACTGAAATGGGATTATATTTAAACAAATCTACACTAAATAAATGAAATTATTTTACTCAATAAAACAAAAATGATTCTGTGGTCTGTTTGAGGCCAAACCTGATTATTTTGTCTTTGGTGTAAAGTGCGACACCTCCCCAAGAACACCATTTCCATTGTGAAGCATGGTGGTGGTAGTACCATGGTGTGGGGAAGTTTTAATTACTGGTGAAAGATGGGACAAGATTGAGCACAATTCTAGAAAAACAAACTTTCAAGAGTCTTCAAACTGGATGACACCCCTAATTTTACTGCCAAAGCTACAACGGAGTGGTTCAAAACCCAGAACCCGAATGTGTCAGAATGGCCATAATCTGGTTGTGAATTTGTGGCAAGTCTTGAAAATCTGACCTCTGATGCTACAACCACCCTGCTTCACAGTGGGACCTCAGGGAGACGGTTGGGGTTCCACCAAATGTAGCACTTTGTGCCAAAGCAAAAATGCTAAGATTTGCAAAGAATAATAGGCAAAAGTGTCACAATCCAGATGTGCACACCTGACAGGGACATGCACCAGAAGATTTGCAGCTGTAATTGCAGATAAATGTGATGAATCAGGGGAGTGAATATTTATGAACCCAAGACAATTCAGCTTTTTTTTTTTTTAATTAATTAGTAGAATATGTTTTGCACCTAGAACTACTGGGGCAAAAAGTTCTGTATACAGAAAGTGGCTACTGAAGTACTGACGTAATGTGTAATCCATTTACATGGAGTCTGTTCTTCATTTATGCAAGTTATCAGTATTTCCATCATGACTTTTATGCAACATCGTGTGAAGTTGGGACCTTACACAGGTAACTGACATTCAGTCTGGATGTTAATGAACAATACACAAATTGTATCAAGATTAGGTCAACACATTGATGAAATAAAGGAGAATTTTCACATGTTAAATAGATGTTTAATTTCCTTCTGGACCTCTCATTACATTATTAACACTCCTTAACAAACCTATACCTCATGCATGAGCAAGCATGAACCAAACGGAATCATTTATTCATATAATATTTAAATATGGGATTAATCTGTAAAAAAAACCAAAACAAGCATAAAGAATATTTGTGTAAAACAAACAAACAAACAAACCAAAACAAATCACTATCATTTAGCAGAATTGTGGAAATTGTGCTTTTATTCATACTTACGGTGGATAGAAAATGCTATAAAAGTAAATAAAAATAAATATCGTGTAAAACAATTCAACTGAACTGCAAACATATTAAACTCACGGAATGCCAAACAACACATTAAACATATTAAAAACAAATTAACATATTAATAAATATTACAGTACTAAATAATACAAACGAAACATACAGTATTCAAATATTAAACACTATAAACAATATCAAATAGTATAATAAATAATAATGCAAATCAGTAATGATAATATAAACAATATTAAAAACAAGTTAAAATATACAAATATTACGCACATTGAAAACAGTAATCTAATGGAAAAAAAAATGTCAACAAGAAATAAATAATAAAATCTGAATTTTACTATTAAAATATTAAAAATTCACCTGACGCTAAACGCTAGCTCCGCCTCCCTTTGCGCGTGACTGCCACTGAAGCGGGCCAATCAGAGCAGGAAGTGGGCGGGGTCCCGGTTGCCCGTGGATACAGCAGGGGGAGCTGGAAGCTGTAGAGAGCAGAGGCAGCGCGCGCAGGAGCAGGACGCGTCCCGGTGTCGCGGATGGATGAAGCCGAATCTCCGGGACTTTCTCCTTTCATTAACACACTTCCGGTGATGTGGAACGCTTAGCTGATCCCCAGAGCTGCTTCTTCTGTGTGTGTGTGTGTGTGTGTGTGTTTTTCTCTTGCGCTGCTCACACAGCTCCTCGTGGACAGGACAATAATAATAATCATAATAAACAATAATTACACTAATACTCATGATGGATAATGAGAAGTATTTGCCGGAGCTGATGGCTGAGAAGGATTCCCTGGATCCGTCTTTCCAGCACTCTTCACGCCTCTTAGAGCAAGGTAAGCTCTCTCTCTCTCTCTCTCTCTCTCTCTAACTTATCAACTCTTCTTCAATGCACTAAAGTTGTCAGAGTCGACTTGCATTGCATTTTCTTCCAAAAGCAAAACTGTTACTCTAATCAACATCAATAAAAAAAAGAAAAGAAACAATAATAAAAAGGCGTGTGTGTGTGTGTGTGTGTGTGTGCGCGTGTGTGCGTGTGTGCGTGTGTGTGTGTGTGCGTGTGCGCGTGTGTGTGTGTGCGTGTGTGTGTGTGTGTAATATCCTCCTGACGGTTCTGTTCTGATTCGGAAATGCCGTCAGCTTGTCTTCATGCTGTACACACAGGCCACATGGTGTGTTTCTGAACTGACATATAAACTTGAACTCCTGCCAGGTGTGGGACTATTACACAGCCATCATCTCAGATTATGTCTCACTTGTGTTTCCAGCATTCACATGGCTAAAGAGTGAAGCGTAAAGCAGAATAAGTGAGTTTAAATTCATTTCTGGTGCCTCGTGAACGCGCGCTGTCTGATGGATGCTTGCAGGCGCGCTCCCGCGACCTCCTCTCTCTTTCTTTGCGGTTCGGGAGCGCGCTTCGCAGCGCTTCTCCCGGATTAGTTGCTTGTGATGGATTTTGGTGTGTTTGGGTGCATTTCCTAACAGTTTGCGGCGAGTTTAGACTGAATGTTGTATTTCGGTGAAACGGAGGTGAAATGATGGATTAAATCTGGCAACCTGGAATGAGCAAAGGGTTCTGATTTTAATTCAGTCATTTCTGCTGTTAATGCAGTCATTCAGGCATGGAGTCACGTGCTTCTGTATCAAAATAACATTAGAGCAAACAGGAAAGCACACAAATGAAAGACACACTGTGCTTATAACTCAGGGAGAATGGAGCAGAACATTTATTTATTTATTTATTTATTTATTGATTGATTTACTTAACCCATCACCATGCTCTCTATTCAGAATAAAGTATTTGTTAACATTATCATTGAGGGCTGTGGGAAAATATATCATGATGTTTTTCTACGATACATGACATGCATCATGATAAATACACACACACTTTCTCACAAACTGCCAGTAGCGCTGCTTAAAAAAAAAAAAAACGTTTGACGATTTCTTTTTTTAATATCACTTTTATTTATTTGTTTACACTGAAAAAGAAACCTGTACAAATTGATATTTTATAATTGCTTGTAGTCAGCCTGTAATAATAATAATAATAGTAATAGTGACATAATTTATGATGTTATATGCTCATATTTCTCCCAATATCAGTATACACTGTTACATATTTCAGGATCATTAAGGCAACTCCTAAAAGAGATGCTGTGTCTCAATCTGAATACTTCTGTTAGTGCACTTCCATGTGGTACACTGTGCGTGCTGTACACTTTTTGCGTAGTGTGTGAGTTTCGGCAGGGCAGTGTTGTCTCAAATCAAACACAGCGGAAATGATGATCACAACATATGCATTGCAACTGCGTTGACTGCTAAATAATCATCTCTGACAACAGCGTGTAGATATTCATAACTTACGTTTGTACGGTGCGGTGCTCACAACAGCTCCCACCACCACTGCGTCCTCAGCTGCTGTTTTCACAAGTTTGAGAATTGGTTAGTGCTCCCTTTCCTTCTGCCATGTAGCCAAGGCAACCATTAAGGATGAGAAGTGTCCAGTGTTTCACACTCAGTGTGTTGACGGTTAAGCGTCCATTACCTGGGTCTTCTCAATGCACATCAATGCACCGCATGTTGCCATACTCGTCAGCGTGAACACACTTATGCACTCAAAAACAGATTAGATTCGATTCAACAATCGTCATAGTACGAGTACAACGAAATGGAGTTTTTCCATCTAACCAGAAAAGTCGTAAGTGTACGGTGCTGATGAAACTGTAAGTGGAGAAGATCACAACTTGAGACACAGCCGGAGTGTCAGGAATTGATAGCGAAGGTGGATACAAGTGCAGAAACTTATTTATTTTAGTGAAGCACATGAAAACAAGCCTATGAACATGAAACAATGCAAGCCAATACCAGATATGCATGGCAAGGATGTGAACACGGAGAAAACAACAGGACTACAAACGACAAAAGTTACACAATGAGGCACACCGAAGGCAGTTAAACAGTGATGAGAACTAGGTGAAACAGGACACAGGTGGGAGTGATCAGTGAAGCATGAGACCTGGTCATGTGACGTGCTGCGGCTGACGGGAAGTGTAGTTCTGCACAGTATTCAGGGATAGCATAACAGAGAGAGAGAGAAACAATAATTCCTAAAAGTAAAATAATTTTTAATAAATAAAGAAAAGAGAAAGTAATATTATGTATCTATCAGCAAATCAGAAACAAAACAGAGAGCGTGAGTAGGTCTGGTATAAATGTGTAGACTCGTCCTCAGTAAGCACTTTATCCTGCTCAGAGTCAGGGAGGATCCCGAGTCTATCCTGGGAATGCTGGGAATGCTGAGGTGGGAATAGGACAGCAGAGTGTTTCTGTGGGAACAGAAATGAGTTCACCAGGGTCACGTGTACACGTGCGCACATTTCTGCATTCAGCCTCAGATAGACAGACACAGACATACATACACACAGACAGACATACATACACACAGACAGACTGTCTAGATAGATAGATAGATAGAAAGGAGCATAAGCAGATAAACAAACAAACAAACAAACAAATAAATAAATAAATAATGGCACTGACCAGGATAAAGTGCTTGTTGAAGATTAAATAAATAAATTAATTAATACATTTATTTATTATTCAAATGAACAAAGTTCAATTTTCTGACATAGAAATTAGCCCCGCCCTCATTCTTAGCTCCACCCCTTCAACGACACCTTGCAAAGCACACCTAAGCTGCAGCCGAATACTCAGTACCGTACCTCACTGTAGTACGTACTCCGAGTCTGTGAGCAGCTATTAAGGACATAATTCAGACGTACTCCTGTCCTTTGAGCCGGATGACGTATAACCTCATATACCACAAATATAAAAAAAACCCTGCAACTTCAGAAATGCTTAAAGAGTTTCTTTTGCACATCACCAGAGACTCCACTTGAACCATACAGCAACCGGCCTCGCTTCAGTCGGCCGATAAGTCGGCCGTTTCTCCCGAGGAAATTCTTCTTCTTCTCTTATTCAGAGGCTCCAGCTGCATTACGGGATAGCGTAGTGTGGTACCTTTTTATATTATGAATGTAGTACATCATCCAGGTACAGTTATTAAATGCCTACTGAGTATTCGGCCACCCTGCCGGCTACAGCGTGCTGCTTTTTGCGTACTGTATAGTACCCGAGTATTCAGCTGTAGCCTTAGTTTTGATAAAGTATGTGAGAGAGGGAAGTGAAGTGAAGGCGTGTCTGGTATTTCACTGCAGCTGCAGTTCATCTCCCAGACAGCAAGAGGGCGCTGAAACTTTACACACTGCTCCTTTAATATCATCAGGATGGCTGGTCCCTTTTATCAGTTATACTTATTATCCTTTTATTGTTACGTTTAAAGCTGTGAAGTCATTTCAGAACACGAGATTAATCACAGGTAGAAGCAGTGTATGTAAGATCGAACGTTAAAAATTCCCTTGTGTCCTGAATCTCCCTCTCGCTCTCTCTCTCTCTTTAAAAAGTGTGTTTTTTCTGTCTCTTTCATTAGCATAGCTAAATATCATGAACTCGTAGCACAAAGCGCTATTTCACTGAATCTCCTTTTTTAGCTCTTGTAAATCAGCTTTAGCTAATATTAAAGGTTATCTGGATTATGAGTGCTTTTGGCCAGAACGTTCATGTTCAGCAGCACGCTGTGGGAAACCGCGACGTACTGCGTGTCTACGTCTCGCAGAGTTTTGCGCTCATGATCATGGTTCATGGCTCATGATTCCTGTAGTGACTCAGAGCGGAAGAGAAGCGCAGGCTGTAAACATATGGTGTATATTTAGAGTTGTTGTATTGAGGCGTGAGCAGCTCTTCAACAGCTTGTGTGTGTGTGTGTGTGTGTGTGTGTGTACAATATGCTTCCGTCTGACTGAGGAGGTTTAACTCCGATCATAGCACTTATTTATGTCGAAAGATTGTTCTCTTTGAACCTGATCATAATGCGGAACGTCAGCACTTTCGTCCTAATGTTCAGGAGATAATAGTGTCAAAGCTAATCCTTTACGCCAAACTCTTCTTGCAAGTAACGTGTGTGTGTTGATTGTGGGCGTGGCCTGTGCAGAAACAGCAGTAGTGAAAATTGTTCATCTACAGCCCGCTATACTAATTCTACACATACATTTGATACATGTATCACGGGATCAGTTTCATGCTAGCTTTGTTCTCCGATTACATTTAGCAAAGCAAGCTAACTTACTAGCCACGCACACTCACTGCTACGTCCTTGGCTTTATTTATTTTCGTAATGTTTCTATACACACTTGATGCTTTTACAATGAGAGATTGTGTATGAGAGGATAAGATGGAACCATCTTCTGGTTCTTCTGCTTTTTGTACCTAGATCAATGCTTGGATTTGATGAATTTGTTTGCAGAGAAATGAATCTCACTTCAAATGTCACTGAAATTGGAGCTCCGTAGAACAGAATATGTCGAAAACGAACGCTTGCGTTGTCGCTTGCTAGTGTGAACGCAGGATCTTCTCCAGTCAAAGTTGTAAGCTAAAGCTGTAAAATCGAACAGCAAAAAAACCCCAACAACCTGTATTTGTATCTGTACCTGAACAATAGTAATATAAAAATAATCTAAAATAAAAATACAAAAGATATAAAAATAAATCTAAAATGGCATAAAAAGGATAAATGTTGTCACGGCAGCATGAACGCTCCCTACAGAGCTAATAAAGAGTCCGTTCTCTTATCCTCTAACTACAGTTTTAATGGAGAACCCTTTAGAGAACTTCTCCTCTGTTACGGTTCCAAGTAGAACATGTTTAGAAAGTTACACTCTCAGAACAAAAGACTCCTCAAAGTGTTCTTCATCTGTGTGAGTTTTCAGCTCTACACACTCCTCAGGCAGGCTGTATGTCTGTCTGTCTGTCTGTCTGTCTTTCTTCTCTGTAGATGTAAAGACCGTCTTTACTCATTTATCTTTACCACGTAAATGCTTCCATGGAAACCTCTTTTCACCATCAGCATTCGTCAGCGAGAGTGGTGGTCAGATGTGTGTGTTCGACTCTCAGCTGTGTGTGTGTGTGTGTGTGTGTGATCACTTCTCATGGTAAATGAAGCAAAATCCTCTTAATTAAGCACAAACTGCACAGCAGGGACAGTTAAACTGTGTGTATGTCACTGCGCGTTCGTGCTGCCTGGCTGATTCAGTCTAAAAACTGGTTTATTTTATGAAATAGATTTAACCGGTGCAATGCAAGGAATAAATAGAGTGTAATGTAAGGTTTCTGACCATTTTTTGATAGTTAGGCCACTATCACTGGCTGTAACATCGCAAACTTTTGGCCAGGAGTCGTTTGGGAGGCGAAAGAGTCGACTCTCGTTTGTGTGAGTCAAATGATTCCCTGACTCATAATAAAGTAATAAAGAGCAGGAATCCCCCTCACTGTTAGGTGCGAGTGTCAGGTGTGATCATCTCACACCCAACTACAACTGCTGCAGTAATATCAGAGTTTGTAAAGATGAGATTACAGCTTTGCATCTTTTGTGTTTAAACACAAACTGTTTAAACTCTTGTGAGTTTAAACACACCTTTACCTGAGACATGCTGAGCTGTGTAATGTCTGTAAGTGAATAATCTAACCTAAATATACAGTGTGAAGGGTAACAGACCCAGGATAGGACCCTGAGGGATTACACACACACACACACACACACACACACACACACACACACATGTATACCCATCTTTCGCCTCATCGCTCACATTCTCACTGTAAGAAATAGAAATGGAGAGAGGAAAGACTGTGTGTGTGTGTGTGTGTGTGTTGTGGGCACATAGAATCATTTCTCCCCCTAAAATCCTGAATTAGGCAGTGTGTGTGAGCGAGTGGTTAATTTTTTATCAGTCTCAGTGGACACTCACCACTCATCTGCCAAATCTGAGAGAAGTGAATCGCTCTTATCTCCTGCACCACGCTGTGTGAGCTCCGCTTCATTATTCAGCTGGCAGCACATGACAGAGTGACACAAAAACCTCCAAACACGAGCTGTACGTCCCAGACCACACACACACACACACACACACACACATCAACTTATCTTACCAACTCTAACAGTAGTACACAGCTTTATATGAATTATTCTAATATTGTTTCTATAGTAACAGCTCATTCAAAGGAACTTGTACAGCAGATGCTCGACATAAACAGATTATAAAACATGATATTAATGTTTTCTGTAAGGAGGTGTTTATGGAAGGAGCCTCCAGTTTCAGCGCTTTATGCTTCTTTGGAGTTTTTTTTTAAAGTGACAAACTGTGTGTTGTTTTTTCTTATTAACTTCGAGAAAGTCAGTTTATAGCTGCTATAATGTAAGTGAGAACGTAAGAGTTTCAGATCATCATATGAGTTCCCTCTCTCTCTCAGACAAGGAGGCAGAGAGACAGGGTGACAGGAAGACAGGAAGGAGGGAGGGAAACAGATAGACAGGGATAGAAGACAGACAGTCACACAGACAGATAGACAGACAGACTGATAAGCGATGAGTGAGACAGGCAGACCAACACATGAGCGAGACAGACAGACAGACAGACTGATAAGCCAGACAGACAGACAGATAATCGAGACAGACAGACAGACAGACTGATAAGCCAGCCAGCCAGCCAGCCAGACAGACAGACAGATGAGCGAGACAGACAGACAGACAGATGAGAGAGACAGACAGACAGATGAGTGAGACAGACAGACAGACAGACTGATAAGCCAGCCAGCC
>JAQQZX010000012.1:834129-857174 GCA_030068355.1 Notoglanidium maculatum
GTGTGTGTGTGTGTGTGTGTGTGTGTTTGTGTGTGTGTGTGTATGTGTGTGTGTGTGTGTGTGTGTGTGTGTGTGTGCATATGTGTGTGTGCTTCCTCACCCTGGAACACACTGAGCTTCATTTCAATTAGCCCATCGATCTCCGAGCTTTCCCTCTCCACAACACACAGCTCTCAGTGTAATCTGATCAATTCGGCTCCATCTGTCTCTCTCTCGCCTTCTGTCTCTCTCTCGCCTTCTGTCTCTCTCTCGCCTTCTGTCTCTATCTCGCGTTCTGTCTCTCTCTCTCGCGTTCTGTCTCTCTCTCGCCTTCTGTCTCTCTCTCGCGTTCTGTCTCTCTCTCTCGCCTTCTGTCTCTCTCTCGCTTTCTGTCTCTCTCTCGCCTTCTGTCTCTCTCTCGCCTTCTGACTCTCTCTCGCGTTCTGTCTCTCTCTCGCCTTCTGTCTCTATCTCGCGTTCTGTCTCTCTCTCGCCTTCTGTCTCTCTCTCGCGTTCTGTCTCTCTCTCGCGTTCTGTCTCTCTCTCGCCTTCTGTCTCTATCTCGCGTTCTGTCTCTCTCTCTCGCCTTCTGTCTCCCTCTCGCTTTCTGTCTCTCTCTCTCGCTTTCTGTCTCTCTCTCGCCTTCTGTCTCTCTCTCGCCCTCTGTCTCTCTCTCGCTTTCTGTCTCTCGCTCCATCTCTCATTTCCATATGACTCTGCGAGTCAGTGAGTCCCGCTTTTTTAGGAGGCCTGCATTATTTAGCAGCTGTTCATGGGGAGAAGAGCTTCATCAAGTCAGACAAACGAGCATACAGAGTGAAGTGATTTAATGAGATGTGCTGTGTGCATGCGCACATGTGTGTGTGTGTGTGTTTGTGTGTGTGTGTGTGTGTCATGTTGTGTACACACTCAGTTTGCTCATTTTGATCAGTGTGTTGTTTTTGAAATCATGGCATGACGCTGGTATCTGACGCCTGTTCACGTGTGAAAGTTTAATGAAGATGAAATCCATCAGAAACACACTGTGTGTTGCAGCCCTCTGTGGGCGGAGACTTACAGTTTTAATCACGTGATCAAGAGTCATGTGACCAGGAAACCGCAGACCGTTCCTTATTGACTGAAGTTAGATTACGTTTAGAATTAAATACTAAACCTACACGACGGGAGCTGAGACGTTCTTCTCTCAACACAAACAGCGTCACCATCAGAACCTGCACTGTGATATGATATTCATGACCAAATGTTCTGCTAATCATCTCTATCCAAAGGATTAGCGTTCTCCCACAGTGTTAGCGTTCTCCCTCGGTGTTAGAGTTCTCCCTCGGCGTTAGCGTTCTCCCTCGGCGTTAGCGTTCTCCCACGGCGTTAGCGTTCTCCCACGGCGTTAGCGTTCTCCCTCGGCGTTAGCGTTCTCCCTCGGCGTTAGCGTTCTCCCTCGGCGTTAGCGTTCTCCCACGGCGTTAGCGTTCTCCCTCGGCGTTAGCGTTCTCCCGCGGCGTTAGCGTTCTCCCGCGGCGTTAGCGTTCTCCCGCGGCGTTAGCTGATAGACACATGGGATGCTCATATGTGTGTGTGTGTGTGTGTGTGTGTGTGTGTGTTCAGTGGAACTTATTGAAACATACACAGAGAGGGAGAGATAGAATACGATGACATCATCTCTACACTTTCCCGTCAGTATGAAGCTGCCAGGACGTCTCTCTTCTCTCATTCTCACATGGTGATGTTTGTTAGCACTTCATCTGGCTCCCTCCTGTCAAGCTCTCTTTGGGCTACGGTACATTTCACTGCTACATATTTACAGAGATATACACGAGAGGGTAACTGCAGCATGCAGAGTCACAGTCAGCTCTTTTCCTCTGATTTCCTCTGTGCTTTGCCTCATGGTTAATATTCCCATGTACATGTGTGTGCACGTGTAAAAACGTACAACACGTTAGATGTGCTAATGTTGTTAACAAGAAAAGAGAGAGGCAGAGAGAGAGAGAGAAAACTCCTATCATAAAATCTCCTAGCACATGTTTATAGACAAAATGGATTATTTATTTATTTATTTATTTATTTATTCATTTATCGGATGTAGTGCACCGAGCAACATCAAGGAAATGGTGAAGCAAAAGACGCTACTTAATAATTAGTAGATTATTTATTTATTTTATTTCACCAACCGAAGATACAATAACATCTTAAATTGTAATCTGAAATTGACGCTATTTTGTCAAAGTATCCATATTTTAAATTATTCCAACCAATCCCCTCCATTTTCACATGGCGATTCCGTATGTAATGAATAACTGTGATAATAACAGCTGTGTTTGTAGACCATGTTTACTCTGGGAGTTGTGGTCAGCGGCCGTGTTTGTAGGCCGCTCTGTGTAACCTGACTGACGTGACAATGGTTAATCGATTGTGAATGCAGTGACATGTACTCTTGCTATAGATTTCTATAATATTATATAGGTTTAGCTTTTTATAGCATGTAACTATAATGAATAAGTGCAAAAGGTCTCTAGACCTCAGCTTTCTGTCAGCTCCTTTATCAGCTCAGTGCTTGGATTAGATTCTGCTTCATTTGTGACTCGTCTGGAGAACGAGTAAAGCGAAATGTAAATGCTGGCGTATAGCACAGAGTCAGCAGAAGCCCAGCGAGGAAGCAGATCAAGCTCGGCGATTAGAGCGGCTCTCCGTGCTGGAAGTGCTCTGCGTGTCAGGTGAAAGATCTCTGCCGGGGTTTGTTCAGCCAGGAGCCTGTAACGGAGCTCGCAGGAGCTGATGGTGCTCTTTCACAGCTGCTAAGACAGCAGTTTGCCGTGCCGCAGCAGCAGCAGGAGGAGGAGCGGGAACGCTACGGCAGCTCTGGGAAATCAGACGGTGAAATGTATCCTCAGAGAAAGAAGCTGTTTTTTTCTGCTTCAATAGACTCCAAAAGAACTCCGAGACCAGAGACAAGTTCATTAAAGGAATTGTGTGAGGTGAGGTGTGTGTACAGAACTCCTGAGAAAGCATGACACTGTACTTTCTCATATTACGTTTTCTTGAGAAATATTACCACACAACACCATGCAGTTCAGTACCTCGCTTGTAAATGTAAGTCAAACAGAGGACATCAAAAACGTGAGTACTTTGAAATATATACAGCTGAGATATTCAGATAAAAACGAGAAAAGAAGAGTTCCAGAAGAACCTCCACCAAACTGGGACACATCAACTAGCTGCTGACCGGCGCAGGCTTTATACATGTTTTGCTACATCATACCCGAGCGATTTTCATTTCTGAATTTCGCTAGCTTCTATGTAGCTTCTCCACGCAGATGCCAACAGACACCATTACATGATTGTTGCTATGGTTACTCTCAGATTCTGTTATCTTGTTCTGATCTTGTGGTTTTCCTTTCAAACATTTCTGCACACTGTAGCCTGTAAATGTTAGCAGTTTAAATACAACGTTTACGTACTAAACTCATTGTCATGTTCACGGAGCCAGCTTGAGGCCACTTTGTGACATGTAGCATTATCATGTAGCCATTACGAGAAAACCCTCCCGTCACCATTACACCACCTCCACCTCCACCACCACCAGCCTGAACTGTTGACAGGAGGAAGGTTGTGTCCATGGATTTATGCTGTTGATGCCAAATTCTGATCCTACCATCTGCAGCAGAGATTCATCAGACCAGACCATGTTTTTGCATCTTCATCTGTCTGGTTTCTGTCCCCACTGTAGCCTCAGAGTCCTGTTCCTGGCTAGGGTTGGGTATCATATGAATTTTATTTATTCCGAATCTGCTTATCGATTCCGGTTCTTAGCAATTTCCCATTTTGATTCCAAACTAGTAAAAAAAAAAAGTCAAATATTTAGGTAACAAAAAATAACTTTTATTTTCCGTAACTGTAACCAACTTAAATTAAAGCATGTTAACCTTTAGACAGAAAAGATTTAGCCACTTTTAATGGTGATCACACTTTATCATATTAGAAAATAATGGCTATCGAGCCACAGGGACTTTTAATTTGAACTCCCACTGGAGCTATGGCGAGACAGCCATAAGGACTTTTATTTTGAAATCACCTCACGCCACAGTAAGCAAGCCACCGCTACAGATTGGCCCTTCTCACACTGTCTACTTTTGAATAACTTGCAGATATGTAGCCTCTTTTTGTTTGACAATATAATTTTTTTAACAAAAGGTTATCACAGAACTGATAAGCAGAACCGAAATCCTTTTTTATGCGTACATGTTACTTGGCATTTGGTTCCGATTTGGAACCGAGTTTCAAGTCCCGACCCTATTCTTGGTTGGCAGGAGAGGAAGCCGATCTTATGCTATTGTAGTTCATCGTGCTTAATGTGTGACATGTTCTGAGATGCTTTTCTGCTCAGCACGGTTGTTAAGAGTGGTTATTTGAGCCACCATAACTGTGGACTCCAGAGACTGGTGAAGACTGTTGTGTGTGGAAATCCCTGGAACTCAGCAGTGTCTGGAATACTCACCGTGGCACCAGCAACCATGCCATGCTCAAAGTCAGCCTCAGAGATCGCCGACGCTTGACGCTGTATGAGTTTATGGATTGTATTGCTGCCACACGATTGGCTGATTAGATAACTTCTAATAAAGTCGCAGGTGAGTGCACGGGCATGCAATAAAGCTTTTTTTAAAAAAAAACTTTTTAAAATTTTAGTTAACGCAAATGACTATTCGTGACCATAAGAAAGTTGTCATTGAGACACCATGAATTTGATCTTGGCTAAAGCCAGCGTCTCCGCATTTTTCCTTTCCTTTATTTGGGTACATTAACCACCTCAGGGCCGGTCCCGATGGGAATTATTTACTGCTGCAGAAATCTAGTCACATTCGCTGCTCAAACATAAGCAATGTTCTTTTCATGCTTTCTTCTTTTTCGTTCTCTCGGCACGTTTCCCTCTTCACACCTGCAGAAAGAAGAGCAATGTCAGGTGCTTCAAACGATGATTTTTCACCAAGGTAAAAAGAAAGCAAGTCAGAGGAGACGAATGAGCGCGCCGTTCGTCCTTCAGCCTGAGCGGCGGGATTTGTCAGGCAGGCTGTCGAGTGTGTCCGCTGTGAGTGCAGACGTGTGACACGGCTTTTGTTTACTCTGATTTGAGCGCTTTAACCCTGAGAGGCTGTCCTTCTCTCGCTTCCGTCCTCGGACATTTTTCCATCAAGCTGATGCAGGAAACCAGCTGCAGATATAAATATCTCTGTAGAAATAAAACAGCCGGGTTTCATTGTTATCATTACCGGAGCTTTCGGACAAGGTGTCTGTGATTCTTTAATGTTTTGAAATATAAATATCGCTTTTTCGTTCTCTTGAAAAGTGCTTAGAATAAAGAACAGTACTTGACTTTATATCACTGTACTGAATTGAGGAAATAATTCATGAAGCCTGGAATATAAGTACAATATATTTAATTCAGCCTGGCTGGAAAATGAGGCATTGTTCAGTTAATGACAGCTCTTTTATTATCCGTGGAAAGAAGAAAAATAATGCATTAAAAAATGCTTGTAATTTCATTTTAAGGCTGTGAGAGAGATATAAAATTATCGTGGCATCACTGATCGACTGAATACATCGGCGATTCCTTCCAGCGCTGTTAAGCAGCTCAACCTAAGGTTTTAAATCTCCGGATTCAAAAATGTACTGGCTGGGGAATATTCTGGGAAAAGGGGTGATCTTCAGGATTGAGTTTTTTTGGTGTTTCTTTTTTAAATAGAGGAGCAAACAGTAGCCAGGCTTGTTTTTTTTATCCGAAAAGGTTGCATCAAGTTAAACATTAAACATGTTCCAACATTAAACAGTTGGAAATCGTCATTAAAGGACCGTTAGACCAAAAATTGCCGTGATTGCGTTGTTTAGACAGCAGAATGACGTACAATAGAGGGAATGCACATGGCGTCACTGTAAGTAACACAATGCTTACAAAAAAAATAAAAACGGACCTAAAATGGGAAAGAGCTTAAGTGCAATTGATTTAGAGTCGATTCAACAAACGTAGGGATAGTTTATGTTTAAGCTGCCTACAGCCTTCAACATGTTCATAATTGTTTATTAAGAATTAAGAAGCCTATTTGTTATTAACTTTTTCATTTTGAATAAAATATATATTTAGGTAATAGGCTATTATATTTTACTCCAACCTGTATAGATAGTTAAGTAGCTACTGTTAGTTATTAAGAAAAAATAAATAAATAAAAACAAATATATATATATATATATATATATATATATATATTTTTTTTTTTTTTTTTTTTTTTTTTTTTTTAAAACAAAAGGAATATTTAAGTTGATAAAAAATAGAAAATTAAGTATTGCATTTTTTGGTAACAAAAAACAAAATTTTCTTGATTTTTCTTTTTTTAACAAATATAATGAGAAATCAGCTCATGGACCCAGAATTGTGAATTGAACTGAAAGCTTAGTTAAAGAACAGTTTGTCTGAAACTGGAGACTCTGAATAATTGCTCATGTTGGATATTATAACCAACCAAGCTGTTAGTTTAGCTTCATTTTACACTCGTGAGATGGTAGAGTACCGTTTTTAAATTGCTTGTAAGTCATTTTTTCAACCCGTTGCTTTTTATTGTCTGAAACTTCAGTTGTTGCCTCGTAGGATCCCTTCAAGTTCAGGAGACTTGTTTTTGAGTCAGAAAAGTTTGGATTAATGTGGTCATGTGATCAGTCAAACAGGTTAATAACTATAACATCACTAAAAATTATTTATCTTTGCAGTTGTGATTTCCTAAAATCGAATTTACTCAATTATAAACCTGTAACCCCGCTGACTATGATGAGGACCTCGTTTGGAAATCTGTATTAGATTCTGAGTTTGTTGTCAGTTAATTGGGTTACAAAGTGAAAACCCGGACTAGACATTGGATTTGTAATTTCTGAATTTTAGTCTAGTGCAACGTCAAACTGATCACCAAATCCATTTCGCCAGTTTTCTTTCTGCCTCCACTGTTGGACTCAGATGATGTGCCAGTGATTCTACAATCTTTATGAATCTCGAGGACGCTGCTGGTGTCTCAGCCCTTTCAGAGCTGTTTCTAACCGAGCTCCATTGTGCTTGACCTAGAATCCGTCCCCAGTTGACGCAACTATCAGTCCCTTGGCCCAGATATGGGAGTCTGAGAATGATCAGTGTAGCTATATTGTATGTAAAGAAGGAACCTTTAAAGGTTCCCTGCAACAACATGTTCAGAAAAGCTTCCAAAACTTAGCCTGGTTGAAAAGCATGTGAAGAACCCTGGAGCCGGTAGGACACTTTTCGACGTGTGGGCTTCAGGTCTGAAAGAGACCTTTTTAAGCTGAAAATCATGTTGGGTTCCTCTTGGCATCCTCTCGGTTGTGCGTTTCAGCGAGCCTGTTCTTGGCAGGTTACGTGAAGCGCTTGAGTGGGTTCCTCTTTCCTCTGGCTCTCTCAGGAGCGGGAAGTGAAATTAGAGGAGTTAATGGACCATCTCACCCCAACCCCCCTCCTTCTCGTCTCTGTCCAAACTACATTCCCTTACATCTGACCAGCTTTATGAATTTTAAATGCTCCTGTCCAAATCGTAGATCCCTTCTTCCCCTAAGTGATGTTATCAGACACTGGCACACGCACGCGGGACAGAATTCCCTGCAGATTTCCGATGCGCCTCTGCATGCATTTCCGAGCTGTAAATATGGCTTTAATGTGTTATGACTACAGGACAGTAATGTGGCTCTGCTACAAACCCATCAAACATGAGCTCTGGTGGCAGTGGGACGCCTCCAACACAGATGTTTGCGGGATCGCTAATAGTTAACATCAGCATCCCTCCAGGATGGACTCACTCCACTAGCTGAGAACACTGTAAACACACTGGAGGCCCGCACATTACTTTTGCAGATGTGTTTGTAGCCATTTAGCATTGTTTAATGTGGTTTCATTATATTTTGCTTCCCTTAACGGAATTTCCATTAACGGTCTTGATTTCAAGAATATGCGTTAATTTTACTGCCAGCTGCAGAAGACAGAACTATGTTGATGTCGATCTTTTGAACGATTTCTGAATTTCCTTTTTTGCCGTTTTCTTCCGACATGTTTGAGGTGGGCGGGGCTATTCGAACTCCATCTACAAATCAGCATTATCAATACCACTCACACATACAGAACCCCACTCATGACATGAAAAGAAAAAAGATGTGGCCGTGATTTAACTCAAATGAGGGAACAAATTATTAAAGCATGGCTGTGAAGTGTATATTTTTTCCTTTTGTGTAATGAGCAGGGGCCCTTACGTTTTCAATTCAGCACTTTTTCCCCACCATTCCAGTCACTGGTTTGAACAATATAGATCCGGGTTTCTATAAAGCTACACAGTGGTTATGTCTACAAATTAAATGATCAGGAGTTATGGGGAAGTCAAATGTTGGTTATGATTAACCAGTTAACTTACTTATACATGTATACAGATACAGCCTGCATGGTCACATGACCTACTAATGAACGAGAGCAGCATGAAGAGTTTATAATAAAGAGTAAAGCAATCAGTTTGGGATTAAAACGAGCTGTGTGTGTAGTGCACATGGAACCATTAGTGTTGATCAGAATGAGTACAGATGTCTTCCAGCAAGATCACATCACAGACACATGTCAGGAAATATTATCCCGTTCCAACAGCGCATTAGATGAACTAGATTCTTGTACCGGAAAATGGTTAGATAGAAAGAGACTTTCTGGAAATGCATCTGACATAGTGATGTTTTAGATCCTGTTTAATAAATTCCCAAGAGAATTAGTTTCACCAGGAGAAGACAGTCAGTCTTCGCTCTAGTTATCTAGCTAGTTTATTTCTTTTCTTTTAAACCGAGGCTTAAAGTGTCCCTGTTCATCTCTCCTCTAATTACACCCTGCTGAAGGCACCACTGAGGGGTTCTGAACATAAAATATTGGTGTAAAAGCTTCGATTTGAAGCACATTGCGACAATGTGAGCCCAAAGCATCTTTGTTCCAGATTCAGGAAAGCTCTGGTGGAAAAGCGAGGCACGAGGATGTACGAGAGCAGTGTGTTCATGTACAGTAGGTCAGAGTGGAGACGGGTGTTTGATTTCATCCCCGCTGGCGCAGGAATCGTTACACGAGCCGTCCTTCACTGCTGGAACCTGAAATGAGACGAGCAGCGAAGCGTGGAGCTGGGACACTCGCTTTAACTAGAACACAAAGACACAGAGACAGACAGAATGACGGCGAGACACAGAGAGAGGGAGGAACAACTGTGTCTTTTATCTTTCAGGAACAGCATGTGAGATTGAGTAAATGATAATGGTGTGTTTTGGGAGAGGAAATCATGAGGTAGCGACTGAAGCTTAGGGGTTGTACTGGCTTTAATGCTAGAGACATTGAAAAGATCAGTGTTGATCAAATCAAGGACTCTCTCTCTCTCTCTCTTTCTCTCTCTCTCTCTTTTGTCTGAGTCCTGACCAACGCCTGGAGATTAGCATGAGGCTTTGTTTAGCAACTTGTGCATGCAAACATTTGGCTAAATCCTATGAGAAGTAAGCACCAATTAGACCATCAAAGATGTGCTTTATTTTCTCCCAAACTTTTTCCCCCAATATCTCGGATGATCTATAGACTTTTACCAGCTACAGGAAAGCATGAATTCACCACAAGATAACAGGAGTTTGTGAAGGCTATAGCGCTAATTCAAGGAACTGAGCTAGCGATGCGCTAATGAATACTCCGCTAGCAAAGACTCTGTTGCTAAATAGACAAGCTAAGCTAATAATATAGTTGGTATTTTAGCAAATTAGCAAAGAAAGCATAATTATCATCTGTCTCTTGTTTCACTTTTAGCACTAATCTGCACTTCAATTGATAAATCATGTAAGAGCTCTGTTCCAGGCCTCCTCCGAATAATGCACAGATCAAATATAGACATTAAAATGTTATAAGCGTTCATGCATGACAGTTCATTATGAATAAGCTTGTTCATATTTAACTTGTTTATGCCATGCGCAGCATTCATGAGGGGTTTGTTTTTTTTTGTGTGTGTGTGTTAGATCTAGTCCTTTTCCAATCTTCTCCCAGATGCGCTAGAACTTGACTTCCTGCATGGTCAGCACTCTTCTGACTGGAAGTTATTATTAGATGTTCGCTAGAGATCAATAAATAATATCGCACGCTTTAAATTGAAATGGTGTGTTCATGATGAGCTGACTGGAATGCACTAGATAGGATAGGACTTCATCTTTGTGTCTCTGTCAGAGCTTGGAGATTTGGTCTTGGACTCACTTTTACTGTGCTGCCGTTGCTATTGTCCGTCGAGATCGTTGTCAAATTTGAAGCAGTTCGTTAATGAGAACTGTCCTGTGTACATATTACAGATGTAGCTGAATGTGAATACATTACTCAGGTTAAACATGTCCTAAACAGATCAGAATAAGACGTGCACTACGTTTTACTAAGAAAGCTTGCCAGAAAGGTTGAGGTTTGAGAGCCGAGTTGTCAGTAAAGCAATAAAACCGTTGCGTGAGCGGGAGCTTTCACTGCCGTGATGCTTCATGATACAGATATAAAACACGCTGGACAAAAACAGACAAGGTTCTTTAGCATGAGCATGCAGAATGACACATTTATTTACATCATCCTTAATCACTGGACAGAGTCAGAGTGGTTAAAAAAGCAAAACTTCCTGTTTAGGCTAGGCCCACTTTGAGTTCTTTGAGAACTAAACAGATACAGATATATTATAGACAAAGGCATTGTGTTTTACTCCTAATACAAATGCACTAGAAGTCTTGATGCTAGATGTGAGGCAGAGAGTTTGGCCCAGTGGTCCCAGAAAAGTTCCTGGTACTAAAAAGGCACTTTTGAATCAGAGGAACTTTTCATTGTTCTTAGAACTGTGTGTGTTTGGACTGCTGGAACTGAGAACGATTATAGTTCTTAGAACGCTGTTTTTTTTTTTTTAGTTCCTATTTCAGTGTAGGTACTCTCCCAGCACAACAGGAACCGCAAGAGACGTGTGTGTACGCTGAACAGTCCAGACTTAAGTGTAGTGAGATTCTTCGAGTCGGTGTTTCTTTTTATTAGTGTGCGTTCCACTAACAGATAGGAACATACATAAATCTGCTTGTGAAAGGAAAAAAAATCCACATGACATCATGCACTGCTTAACAGATGAGAGAAGCTGAACGCTGAGTTGGAGTGGCTGGCAAACTAAAGAGAACTAAAAAAAAACCCAGGCTATAAGAGTTTGATTGAGACAGAAGTGTCTGTGTGCTGCATGTCTCATTACTCGGGCAAATACGTGACATCATCATCGCTAAAATCACTGAAAAATCATCGCTGAAGGATTTTCTAATTGCCAGACAGTCTATATGAACAATCTTCATCTCTTCATACTGAACAGCCGAACGAAGAAAGTACTCGCAGCGCGTGCACTTCCTCTGAGAGACGGACATGTTGCATGAAATCACTAAAAATCACTGAAAAATTAATCAACAGCGGATTTTCTAATTACCAGACAGGTGTTGTCTACATAGGAAATCTTCGTATCGTTGTACTGAAATACCGAATCCAGTCTGACTAGAAAATAGCAGTCGGATTCAGCCTGAAATCCATGTCAAACTTTAGCAGAGTAAACATCTCTTAACGTTAGTGTTAAAAAAAAATAGAAACATGGATAAATGGTGGTCCCTAGAATTGTTAACCCTAACCCTAACCCATATAACAACTTGACACAACTCAAACCTGGGATTTTGAGCACGCTTTCCTTTCGGATGTGTTTTCCTTGCACACTGTTTTCGAGACTGGTATCTATTTTTAACGTAAGGCGAGAACAGGAACGTGTTTCTTGGACATTCCACTACATTAAACGCAACTGTAAATGGATTCCAATTATGATACACTATATCATTCTTTCGAAGATAGAAAGAAAATGAAATTGTTGACAATTTGCTGTGGTATAAGAGGAATTCTAGACCTCAGGGCATGCTGTTACAGGAAACAATGCTAACAGTAACTCACACGTAAGCTACATCACACCAATGCCAGTTACTGATTATTGATGATGTCACGAGAGTTTTAATCACGTTGCTGTGTGGCGTAAAGAGACGGGCTGGATCAGTGGGACAGGATGTTCTGTAGCAGTGAACTAAACAGTGGGGTTTGAGGAAAGGAAGCTTCGAGACGACCCACGGCTCATGTTTCCTCGATAGCTCGCTGACAGACTCGTTCTGTCTCCGCTGCCAGAAATAACCCTGAGAGATACCTATCAGATGCAATTAGAAGCGCGTCCAATTAAATTATAGCGTGACCGGGAGAGCTTATTTCACAGCTGAGCGAGCAGCTAAAACAGAGTCAGCGTGACTGACACCTGGCAAGCGCACAGAGCCGTTATTTCAGCTCATCTAACGGCCGAACGCGCGCTGATCTACATCCATTGTCTAGTAATTGTGTTCACAGACTTACTGTCTGATTCGTGTTTCTGACTGATGAACTGACTCACCCTCCTGTCTCTGTCTCTCTCTATTTCTGTCCCTCTCCATTTCAGAAATTGAAAAGATTCAGAAAGGCGAAGAGAAAGAGGACGAGAAGTTCATCGACGTCGTAATAAACAAGAACATGAAACTGGGTCAGAAAGTCCTGATTCCTGTCAAACAGTTTCCCAAAGTGAGTACTACTGAGTCCTGCTTTACTTAGTCATGCAGTGAAGGAAGTAGATGAATAAATAAAAGATAATTTTATGGAGAGTGGAGGTTAGACAGTGCTTCCCCGATGGTGATAATCTAATAATGCTAATGATTTTAGGTTAGCCAAACATTTTATCAGTGTTACAGTTCCTAAACCTGTTCTAAGAAAATTTAGTCTTCCAGGTTTTCTGGGCATTCTTGCATGTTTTAATATAATGATTTCAAACATTTCTACTAGTGATGTGTTCGTGAACAAGTCGGCTCGCTGAGTCAGCAGTTTGAGTTAACTCTTTGACTTGGCTCTTTGAGTTGGGACTTTGAGTTGTCTGTCATCTTTGACTCTGCTTTTGGTATGGATGTTTCAGTCATCCTTGACTTGGCTCTTTGACTTGGCTCTTTGAGTTGACTCTGAGTTGGCTGTTTGAGTTGACTCTTTGACTTGGCTCTTTGAGTTGACTCTGAGTTGGCTGTTTGAGTTGACTCTTTGACTTGGCTCATTGAGTTGGCTCTTTGACTTGGCTCTTTGACTTGGCTCTTTGACTTGGCTCTTTGAGTTGACTGAGTTGGCTGTTTGAGTTGACTCTTTGACTTGGCTCATTGAGTTGGCTCTTTGACTTGGCTCTTTGAGTTGGCTCTTTGAGTTGACTCTGAGTTGGCTCTTTGAGTTGACTCTTTGAGTCGACTCTGAGTCGACTCTGAGTCGGCTCATTGAGTCGGCTCTTTGAGTCGGCTCTTTGAGTCGACTCTGAGTCGGCTCTTTGACTTGGCTCTTTGAGTTGACTCTGAGTTGACTCTTTGACTTGACTCTTTGAGTTGGCTCATTGAGTTGGCTCTTTGAGTTGACTCTTTGACTTGGCTCTTTGAGTTGACTCTGAGTTTGAGTTGTCTGTTTGAACCAGCTTTGACTCAGCTTTGCATCAGCTGTTTGATATTTTTTACTTGCCACTCCGCATTGTCTTTGAGCTGCCTGACTCACATATGTGAGGTCATGTGAGCCATGTTTTTATTCTTTTTTTTTTTTTTAGATTTAGGCTCTATCTTACAGCAATTTAATCAAAACATTTCCATGGCAACCACTTTTCAATATATGACCTGGCACTGAGCCATTGTGGAACTGAAAGAGTCAACTCTTTTCAGCGAATTGAGTCAAATGATCTTATTCACTGAATCCAGACAGAATCCCCATCACTATTCCCTACAGCATTATATATACACAACATAATACATGGTGTGTGTGTGTGTGTGTGTGTGTGTGGGAATATTCTGAACATTCAAAGGATTCAAAGAACATTGCAGGAATATTTTCTGATTCTTACAGCCCGGAATATTGCACAGAATGTGCTGAGAACATTTTCTCTTATGGGGGCCTTTGATGTGTGTGTGTGTGTGTGTGTGTGTGTGTGTGTGTGTATATTCCTGCAGTATTCCCATCAGCCCCAGCATCTCATCTCATTTGGCGTCTCTGTGGTTTCCACACCAGCACGTAATGAGATTCTTTGTTTGCTCGGGTCTCTAATCTGCACATGTTGTCAGAAGGGGAACAGGAGAGAACGCCAGGCCCCGTAAACGAGTTTAAATAAAAACACACACAAAAATAACAAAATAAGCAAAAGAAAGAACAGGTGTGAGTGGCATTGACCGTTCACCACTCCTAATTCTGTTTGTTCATTACAGCAGTCCATTTAAACGTGGGGGCGCACAGGGGTATATTGGTTAATTAAGGGTTTTTGAAAGGAAGTTCACTTAAAAGGAACTATATTGTAGGGTTCTACATAGAACCTTTACAGGTTCTCTCACAGAGACAATTGAAGGACGCTTTTATTTCATTTACAGATGCACATACATCAAATATCAAAACTTTTAATTTAACAAACTGTGTGTGTGTTTGTTTATTTAGTTATTTATTAGTTTTACTGAACATGAAACTTTGCATACACCATCCATAGTATCTGAGTGAAAGAAGGAAAATTTGTTGCTTCACAATTGAACTAAAACCAAAAAACTTCTATATAAATATAAACCTCAAACGTGTGATGTAAGATTGGGCAGATTTGAAGGGAAATGTTATTGGATAATGTGTTATTGGAAAGACATGTTGGCTTAACACACTATTTTATTACTTGATAGTAAAGGAACATCTGTAAAAACCGAACACAATAAACATCAACATGTTGCTCTTTATTGTCAGCATTTTTGCGCCCGTTCTGTCTGGCATTTACAGGATGTCTCCTTGTGCATGCTCTCAGCTGTTCCAGCGGTTTATCTCATAGCTACATGTGTAAATCGTGACCTCTCGTGAAGGCCACAATCGCTAAGCTTGTGTCAGGGTTTGTAGGAAGGAAAGAAAAGTCATTCCCAGCTGCAGGGTGCGTTCTTTATTTATTTATTAAGTTAGCATTCAGTTTAGCAGGGTTGGAAATTAATTACACACACTCGTGCGCACAGGGCACTCTTGTTAATGAAGTGTGTATCATGTTTATAAACAGTGCTATTTCGAAATGTAAGAGCAACAGATGAGAAAAGAGCATTCATCTCTTCATCTTCTGATCTGATCACACCATTATCATTCCTTAAAGGCGGAAATCACAAAAACACTCACGATGAGTGATGAGCAAGGGAGATAAATTGGCACAGCTGTAACTTAACTAGCACAACACAATGATAGATGATTATCACATTGCATCTCTAATGGCTGAGTGTTTTTTGTGACTTCTTCCATCTGGTATGAAGGACAGAACTTAATGATAGATGATGAATGTATTTATTTTGTAGGATATTGTATGTATATTTGATTAAATCTCTACTACTTCCTAAAATGACTTGTTTGTTTATTTATTTATTTATTTATTTTATTTTACTTTAGTTTGTACTGGAGGAAGGACAGCAACCTAAAATAAATTCATCAAGAACGACCATGAGAGAAAGAGATGGTGCTTAAATAAGAACAGGAAGCTGTGACCAAATACAGAATATGTGAAAAACAATGAACAAGTAGAGCCAATCAAAAGAATGGGAAACTACGCCTATGAAAGGAGAACAAAGAGTACGCCTCCACTGTCACACTATCTCTGAATATCTCAGACCATCTCATCTTATCTTGAATTATCTCAGAATGCTTCCGACTGTCATATATCAGAGCATCTCAAAATATCTCGAACCATTTAAGAGCATCTAACTGTTGTACATCAGATTATGTCAAGAACCATTTCAAATGATCTCACGTTATCTCAGATTATCTCATCCTCAGTGATTTATCTCAGATTATCTCAGGCTGTCTCGTATTATAGCAGAACATCTCAGATCAGCTTGTATTATCTCAGGCTGTTTCAGACCATCATGGAGTATCTGAAACTGTCTTGGACTGTCTCAGACCATCTCAGGACATCTAGGACTGTCTCAGACTGAGACTTTCACTTTACTCGCCTTTCTGTTCCAAGCAGCACTAATGGACGCTTGTCTTTATGTTTGAACTCATTCAGGCTCAGCATGGCTCAGTGTTGAGTGACACTAAGCCTGTCAGTACGCTAATCCGCTCTGGGCATTCACATCTTCACCTGTCCACATGGCTGTTAAATAAACGATTGTGTGACAGCTCCCGTAAATGAAGACATCTTAGAGAATGAGGCTCGTAATGATCGGCCACTTGTGGTCAGCCAGAGCGATTTATCTTCAGCCGAGCAGGAAGACTAATCCGGCCAGATTCCTCTCCACATGATGCTGAAACAAATCCCCCTCCGCCCGCTAATACTCTCCGCCAGCCAGCCGTGGAAGACAAATTCAATTTGTGCCGTGTGACAGCGGGTGGGAGTGACGGAGTGATCCTGTTGTTCCCATGCGTCCGTTTTATATGAGCCACGATTCGGGTCATGAGGATCAAAAGCAGCCACTTTGGTTCCACATCTGACGGCTCAATTCATCTTCTGCGAGCACGGCATTGTAGCCGGAGCTGAGGGGGAAGCAGCAGCGGGATCAACAAGACCAAATCCTCCTGCATAGATTTGTTAACTTAGAGTGATTCAATTTACTGATTCACAAAGGAGTCATTCATTTTCAACGACTCACAAAAATGAACCAAATGTCCTCATGCCAAATGTACACTCATAGAGAGAAAAGTTCCTTGAGGGTTCCTCAGCTCAAGGTTCTTTAGCCTTTTAAGTGGTTTAACCATCTTTGAATAGGTATTTTCAGTAAGATGAACAAACATTTAGTCTAAAGTTTGCTGATATTTGCTATGTAATATATTTCTTTGTTTTATATTTGTATTGAATTATTTAAAATTAAATAACTGTAACTATGTATGACGATGTATTACTTGTATCGTCTGTCGCTTCCATGAAGTTGTATATGCACTAGCTGTTAGTTAGCTAAGCTTAGCTGATATCGATTTACTTCATGTTCAATCAAACTCTATTGTAGCAGCAATGTTCTGCTTTAGAAGTTTTATTATTCACTTCACATTCTGCTACAATCCCATCACGTTGGAGGAGCTGGATGGATGGCTTGACCCAGTAGCATATAATCTACATATTGGGACCAATCAGACCCAAATAATTATAGGCCCATCTCCAAACTCCCATTTCTATCTAGGGTGTTGGAGAAAGTCATAGTAATTCAGGTATTGGAGGTAGCTCAGTACCATGATATTTCAATCTAGTTTCAGAAATAAACATAATACACAAACAGTGCTCCTCATGGTTACAAATGATATATTAATGAATGAAGATCCTGGACATTTTTCTGTGTTAATCCTCCTAGATTTAAATGCTCAAAAAGAGTCAATCAGTACCATCATGATCAGTAGATTAAAACAGTGGGTGGGAATAACAGGAACTGCAGTGGCCTGGGTTTCCTCATATTTAACTAATAGAACTTTTGCAGTTGTGTTGGTAAGAAGTTTCCTCCTCCTCTGTGCTTACATGTGGGGTACCCCAAGGCTCAATTTTAGTCCCGATTGCATTTTCTCTATGGGCATGTTATCCGGTGATTTCAGATTCACAGTTATGCAGATGAGTTACAGATCTACTTGTTTCTGGATCCAAACAATGTGGCTAACATTACAGTTCTTCGAGCCTGTAATAATGATGTGAGAAACTGGATATCCTGTAACATCCTTCATCTTAACACTGACAAAACAGAAAGTTTAGTAATTGGCCCACAATGGAATACAGCTGAAGTGAAGCAGGCCTTGGGGTTATTAGCACATAGTATTAATCCCGTGTGTAGAAATTTAGGAATTTTGTTCTTCAACTCCAGCTTAAACTTTAAACCTCATGTTAATAAACCGGTACATTCTGGCTTTTATCAGTTGGAAAATATTGTGAAGGTTAGAGCATCTCTATCCTTTAAAGACAGAACAGATCATACATGCTTTTATTACATCTCACCTTGACTATTGTAATGATTTATTGCTACACTGAACAGCTCCTCCATCTCCAGCTCGTCTCTAGTTGGTATGGAACGCTACGGCCAGACTACCTGCAAGATTGCGTCACTCTCTGTGTTTACATTCACAAAATATTCCGTTTTTTTGCCCTTATTCCCAAAAAAGACAGAAGAAATGTGCAGTTCTAGGAACAGCTGAGATACTGCGCAGAACTCTTAAACTCCCCGGCCTCTGGTGGACGACCCGAGATTACCCAGAGATGACCCAATTAGGGGAGGTGACAGGAGGATCTTTTTTTAAACATGCGGTTTTATGGTTTTATATCTTACAATTTTAGTTATTTTTCTTTTATTTGAATGTTTTTTTTTATTTTCTGAAATGCCTTTTCTTTTCTTTTATTCCTCTGTTGGTTTTGCCTGTCCACTTGTCTTACAACATGCTATCCAAATGTAAGGTATTATTATCATTATTATTATTCAAAGGGAAATGGTGTACCTTGTGTCTGGGTGTTTCTGTAAACAGGCAATTTAAGGCAGGCTGTACCACCTCGCTGGTGATCTTACCGCTGAAAATGAGATTTATTAGATAGTTCTGTGTGTTTTTTGTCCTGTATGAATGAGCTCCAGTGGGTTAGTGTTTTGAAAAGCCCATTAAGCTGCATGTTTTTTCCTGCAGTTCTCGGACTCTAATTTGGTTTCCTCTTGTTTGCGGTTTGTCGTCTCGCTGGGATTTAAATGTGTGCTTTTCTGGAGTCGTTCTGCCAAGCCCGCAGGATTTATACCGAGTTTCAGGGAACGAGTGGCCAAAATAAGTCGTATGAATAAATATTTATGATCAGAGAAATACAGCAGAGGTGTAACAGAGTGACAGGAGTGTCATCGTTTTTGTACACTGTAAGAGGATTATTCTCAATGACAAAAGCAGAGAATAAATGGATGAACTTTTCCTGTTACATAGACACCCTCCTCCCTGAATAAAGCCTTCTGTGTAGGTGATGTCATCCCATCCATAGTAACTATGTCACTTCCTCTCTATCTCTCTCTCTCTCTCTCTCTCTCTCTCTCCCTGTCTATCTATCTATCTGTTTGTGTGTGTGTGTGTCGTCCTCATTAGTGTGTTATTGAGTCACTTCCTGTGATGTAGAGGGTAAAGTGTCTCACCTGAGGTGTTCTCACCCTCACCATGTGTAGCACCCAGCAGCAGGCAGACAGACAGACAGACAGACAGACAGAGGTGGTGCAGGAAGGAGAGAGAAAACAACACAATAGTATTACTAAAATAAACTGCAACTTGAGTTTAAAACCAAGTCTCCTTCACTGTGACTGGCAAGTAGAGAGACCATGCCTTCTTCACTGAGACTGACAGGTACAGAAACCACACCTCCTTTTATTAGATTGACAGGTACACAGGCCACGCCTTCTTCACTGTGCCTTACAGGTACTGAGAGCACACCTTCTTAACAGAGACTGACAGCTAGACAAGCCCCACCTCCCCTCCTTTAATGAGATTAACAGGTACAGAGGCCACGCCTCCTTTAATGAGACTGACAGGTACAGAGGCCACGCCTCCTTTAATGAGACTGGCAGGTACAGAGGCCACGCCTCCTTTAATGAGACTGGCAGGCACAGAGGCCACGCCTCCTTTAATGAGATTAACAGGTACAGAGGCCACGCCTCCTTTAAAGAGATTAACAGGTACAGAGGCCATGCCTCCTTTAATGAGACTGGCAGGTACAGAGGCCACGCCTCCTTTAATGAGACTGGCAGGTACAGAGGCCACGCCTCCTTTAATGAGACTGGTAGGTACAGAGGCCACACCTCCTTTAATGAGATTAACAGGTACAGAGGCCACGCCTCCTTTAATGAGATTAACAGGTACAGAGGCCACGCCTCCTTTAATGAGACTGGCAGGTACAGAGGCCACACCTCCTTTAATGAGACTGACAGGTAGAGAGGTCCAGAACCACACCTCCTGATTTATTGATTTAGTTTTCCTCTCTGTGCAGTTTAATTTTGTGGGGAAGCTGCTCGGTCCACGAGGGAACTCGCTAAAGAGACTACAGGAGGACACACTCACCAAGATGTCCATCCTTGGCAAAGGCTCCATGAGAGACAAAGAAAAGGTAACAAGGATCTCTTTGCCTTCTTCCTCTCTTCTCATCTACACTCTGTAACTCATAAAGGTGTTTACAATAAGGACTGGAGATCCTGATAACAGAGGAAGGTGTAAATGGTACAGAGAGTCTCCTCTCTCTCTCTCTCTCTCTCTCTCTCTCTCTCTCCGCTGTACTGACTCTCAGACTGAGGTGCAAAGAAGTAAAGTACAACCTGTTCACAGGATAATACCACACATAAAAATAATGAGAAAATATATGAGCTTATTATGATCATGTGTGCCGTGTGTGTGTTTGTGTGCAGCATGTACACAAAGCTATCATATCTCTCTGTGCTTAGATTGAAGGTTCAAGTACATCCTGCTCTGCTCTCATTGGCACACTGGCATTATTTTATTAATTCCACAACTCAAAAAAGTGAATTATAAGTGTGATAAGAAAGAATAGTCTAGATCCTGCGCATACATTATGATTTTATGACCCTTATGTAATGCCTGGTGGCTTCATTAAATTGTGTGCCCAAGTAAAATAACAGGACGTGCTGGATCAAGTGCTATTTTATGTGCTGCAGAATAATGAGTGTGGAAGCCATTTTGTTAAATGAATCCTGTAATTAAAGCGATAATTACAAGTAGGACTATTCATGCAGCAATATATTGGAAACTTTTATTCGATTTATTCCCTCCCTCGCCATCTTCTCTTTCATACATCATCCTATTAGTCATCTTCATTTTTAAATTTTCTTAATTTTTTCATTGGATCGTATGACATTGAACAGCACAAAAAAATCCATTTCCTTTTTTTAGTCCACATTTTCTATCTCAGAATTTTTTAAAGGTGAGCGCTTGTGTTTAAAGGTGTTGATCTAAAATCTATCAATTGAAGAACCTCGTCTCAGATGGTTCTACTCCAGAAATATTGGGGAACCTTGGAGTCTTGATCGGAATGAGAAACTCAGAAATGGCTTTCCCTATGAACAAATATTCATGTAAACTGTTTACATTGACTCTGAATAGAGCCCTAATAATAACTGATATCACACACACTTCTCACTCTTCCTAAAATAACTCACCTTGGCACTGCTGTCAGATCGCACTGTTCCAGCGCGCGACTTCTCCTCATTTCTCAGCTCAAATGCTCGGGTGTTTTACAAGTGCTTGTTTAAACACAGCATAAAACGGTTATAAGGCCAGAATAAAATAAACAAGACAGAATTGACAAAACTCACTGATCAGAACATAATCCTAACAGCTAGGGCTTAATATTATAATGAGCATGCTTGATTGACAGTCCTCTGTCAGAGACGCCTGTGACGCTCCTTCAGGAATCAGGGATCAAACTCCAAGTAGCTGCGCTCGATAGGTTAGCTTTCACTTGCTAGGTTAGCTTTCATTTGATAGCTCAGCTTTCACTTGTCATATCAGCTTTCATTCACTTACGTTAGCTTTCACTCGCTAAGTTAGTTTTTACTATCTGTTAGGAGAGCTTTCCCTTGCTAGATTAGCTTTCACACTAGATTAAGGTTTGTGTTTGTTTCTTTTCGCAGGAGGAGGAGTTGCGGAAGAGTGGCGAGGCCAAATATCATCACCTGAACGAAGACCTGCATGTCCTCATCGAGGTGTTTGCTCCACCTGCTGAAGCCTATGCCCGCATGGGCCACGCCCTCGAAGAGATCAAAAAGTTCCTCATTCCGGTAAGTAGGTTTGTTTGTCCGTCTTTGTGTGTGTGTGGGGGTTGTTGGTTTTTTTGATAGGCAGGATCTGACATGCTGCAAAAAAGTAAGTGAAAATAAATTTCCAAATGTGAAAAATCACAAGTGGAATCATGTGCAGAAATCACATGTGAAAAGAAAAGAATTGTATACGAATCACACATTATTTTGCAGTTCTTTAGAGAACCTCACACCAAAGTAACAATTTTAAAAGAGCCGCACTTGACTAAATGGTTAACGATGAGAGAAATTACATGAGACTTTGTAAGCAATTTAGCTGCAAAACCATGTTTAACATTCAGGTTTCTGTCTGATTAAGTGTGTTTGGTGTAATTAGGAGTCTCGCTCAAGCTCGCTGTTTGTTATTATACATGATTCGCGTTAGTAATGAGACACGCTGTTCAGGTTTCCTGAGCTCTCTACTCTGACTAATTGAAGTCCTAAATTTCATTTGTGGTTTGTATTTTGTAGTACGCCTGTTATTCACAACGTGCGGTGGTTTGGTGTTTGTTTACTGGGTAATTTGGTCATATTTTGATGACGGAACTTTTCATGTGTATGTGAAAATGTACCTTCTGTAAATATCCATAGCGGGTTTATTCTGACATCATTGCTTGAACTCTTTCTGGGTCAGCGCACTGTCAGTTTTATTGTCACTGTACCAAAGTGCACAGTACAACAAAAAGCTTTTCACACACCAGCCTTACAGTCTGAGCTGAAAGTGGGACATTTGAAATAAAAGCCATTTCAAAAGTAATGAAAGAAAAAAAAACAGCTTTATACCAGCACGGGGCTGGTGCTGCTTTCGGAACCGGTGTTGGTATCAGAGGCCGTGCTAAGATGTTGGTGTCAGAGACAATGTGGTGGTGTCAGAGATGATGCTGTTGTCAGAGCCGGTCCATGTGTCAGAGGCTCTGCTGGTGTCACAGGTGGTGCTGGTGCCTGAGATAGTGCTGGTGTCAGAGGTGGTGCTATTGTCAGAGATGTTTCTGGTGTTAGAGGTGGTGCTTTTTTGGAGTCAGTGCCATATCAGAGCGGGTGCCGGTATTGGAGTCAGTACCATGTCAGAGCTGGTGCCGGTATTGGAGTCAGTACCATGTCAGAGCTGGTGTCGGTTTTGGAGTCAGTACCGTGTCAGAGCTGGTGTCGGTTTTGGAGTCAGTACCGTGTCAGAGCTGGTG
>JAQQZX010000012.1:897843-910578 GCA_030068355.1 Notoglanidium maculatum
TCACTGAGGGTGATTTGAGTGCAAGACTGTTGGTGGTAGTTTAAGTCCTATGCCATTGTAGCAGAAGCGCTCATGTTCAACAGCAGTCCAACACACAGTTCTAGGTGTATGTTGAGGCAGTTCATATGGTGCAGTCCTCAACTTGAACAAGTGGTTTTCAAGTGATGACTCCAACCAGAAGTAGGATGTGAAGATATCAGGTTGGATCAGGCAGGTCTGGAAAGAAGGGGGTCAGGATCACTGGTATCTCAGGAGTAGCATGAGAGAGAGAAAGAGAGAGAGAGAGAGAGAGAGAGAGAGAGCGAGAGAGAAGAGAAAATAGAAAAAGCAGATTGTTAGGTATGCTCATTGTCACATAACTGTTAAGGAACAATTCATTTCGTGTGCTGAGTGCAAGCAGGAACTCCGGCAAGGCTAGCTATGACAGCATAAATGAAAGGGAGAACAAGAAGATAACACAGGGTTTGGGGGTACAGCATCCAAATATCCCAGTTTAGCAAAACATACTATACCTGAGAACCCTCCAGATCTACTCCTTTACCTAATAGAAGTCTATTAACAAAAGACATGGCTAAACAAATATGTTTTCAGCCTTGACTTAAACACTGAGACTGTACATGAGTCCCGAACACTAATTGGAAGGCTGTTCCATAACTGAGGGGCTTTGTAAGAGAAAGATCTACCCCCTGCTGTAGCCTCCGCTATTCAAGGTATCAACAAATAGCCTGCACCTTTAGATCTAAGCCCTAACCTAGCTCTACCCTAAGAACAGTTTAAGAACTGTATTATTAATTTACTGAACTTTTCCCTGTTTAGACTTTACTTCTCAGTTCTCTTCATTTACTAATGTAATGTTAATTGTAATGTAAATGTAAATAATTAATTTAACCATAGTGGTGGTGTCTGTGTCCTTCCCTCTAATCAATCATCATGTATCCTCCCATGTTATGTCCACTTTACCCCTAGACACATTGAAGGAAAATGTAACACAATCTTTCTTACTCTTTATTAGAAACTGGTCGCTCATGACCTATGCTCATTGCCAGCATTCATCAGGATGTTTCTATCCATTATGGTTTTTTGGCCATTCATTATAGACAGAAGTGTCTCTTTTTGAAGTTGTGACTCTGGTGACTCTGGTAATTGCTGCTTTTGGATTGTATCAAAGCTATTCCTTCTGGCACCTCATACTATCTGTCTTTGGTCCTGCCCTTGGACAATATCAAAAGCTTGTCATAAGCTGGTCTCTCTGGCAATTTATGCACTTGAGTGTTGTCATAAGCTAGTTACACTATCACCTTGGAGTGTGTCAGAAGTTGGCCAGTCTGGCACTGTCTGCCCATGAACAGTGTCTGAAGCTGGATCCTCTAGCAATCTTTGCCCTTGAATAGTGTTAAGAGCTGGTCACTATGGGAATTTCTGCACTTGGACAGTGTAAAATGCTGGTCACTCAATATCAAATCAATATCAAAAGCTACTCTTTCTGGCACATCATACTACCTGCTTTGAGTCAGTATCAGAACCTGATAATTTGCCCACTATTGCCTTTTGGCCAGTATCAGAAACTGGTCATTCTGGGAATTTCTATTCTTGGATAGAAAGGATTGAAGCTTGAGCAGTGTCAGAAGCTGGTCACCCTGGCTTGTGCGGCTTTTTAACAGTGTCAGAAGCTTGTGATTTAGGGAAGTCTGCTGGGGTCAATGTCAGAATCCGGTCACCTGGGGAAATTCTGCACTTAAATAGTGTCAGACACTGGTCACTCTGGCATCTTGGAGAGTGGACAGTGTCAGAAGCTGGTCAGTCTGGCACTTTCTGTCCATGGACAGTGTCCGAAGCTAGTTAATCTAGCATGTTTTGCCTTTGAATGGTGCCAAGAGCTGGGCACTCTGGGAATTTTTGCTATTGGACAGTGTAAGATGCTGGTGTTTGTGGCTCTTCCTGTCCTCCAGACGCTAGTCACTCTGGGGATTTCTGCCTATGGGCTGCATCAGAAGCTTGTCAATCTGGCTCTTGTACCCCTCATCAATAACAGAATACTTAGTAACTTGGGTTCCTTTGCCCATGCTCAGTATTGAAAGCTGTTGTATCATGTAGAGCACAATGTAAATAAAAAAACACAGCAGACATCTTTAGGTGTACTGTTGGTTTCTAAAGATGAATACTTAGAATACTGCCTCAGGTGTACAAGACATGGGATTAGAACAGATCTGAACATATTAGAACATATCTGCATTAGCAGGGAGTTCATGACTTGACTGTAAGCCTCTGCATTTGGAGTTTCATCTGCAAATATGATTTATGGCAAACCAGCAAAACTTCAGCAAACCCTCTATAAAACTTCAATAAATTTTCAGCTCTAATCCACAAGTACAGAAATGGTAGATCCAGAGAGAATGACTATGAAATAGTCAGGAATGCCTCTACAATAATTCATAATGTCTGCCTATCTAGCCTTATGCCTCACTATATCACACCATCTATCTATATGTCTGGTATACTGCATGTCCTAGTGTCTGTCTTTCAAGGTGCTGCCCAAGAGTTTGTTTGTCTATACAAATGTCTATACAAATGTCTGAAATTTGTTCATTTGGTTCCCTCTTTGTCTGTTTGCTTGCCAGTTCATGCCTATGTCTGTCCAGTTGTCTAACTGTCTGTCCTTACAGTTTTCTGTCTATCTGTTCAAGTGTCCATTTTTCTGCATGGATGTCCAAGCATCTGTCCCTCTGTTTACCCAAATATCTGTTTATCTGTTCTCTAGCTATCCAAATATCTGTCTCTCCAAATGTCTATGTTAGTAGATGTACTGTATGTTTATCCAAGTGTCTATCTGTCTGTCTCTCCAGGTGGCTGTCTGTCTATTCATGTGTCTGGCATACTGCATGTCCAGGTGTCTGTCTATTTGTCTGCTGTTCAAGTGTCTAGTTGTTCAAATGTCTTTCTGTCCATTAGCTCAATTGCCTGTTTGTCAGCCCAAGGGTCTGTTTTTCCAGTTGTCTGACTGCCTGTCTCTTTAATTGTCAGTCTGTCCAGGTGCCTGTCTATTTATACAAGTGTCTGATGTATTGCATGACCAAGTGTCTGTCTGTCTGTCTAGTTGTACAAATATCTTTCTGTCTGTCTGTTCCATTGTCTGTCTCTCCAGTTGTATAAATGTTTCTCTCTCTAATTGTCTGTCTCTCCAGTTGTCTGACTGTTTCTCCCTCTAATTTCTCTGCCCAGTTGTCTGTATGGATGTCAAAAATGTTTGTCTGTCCAGTTCTTTCACTGTCTCTCCAGGTGTATATCTGTTGAGATGTCTATATAGCCAATTGTCTGTCTTTCTGTCCAGGTGTCTTTTTACCAAATGTCTACCTATTTGTTCATCTGAGTGTCCATCTGTCTGTCTAAAAGTTTATCTGTTAGTCTGCCTATCCAAATGTCTGTCTGTACTTTGTACTTTGAGGTATCTGCCTCTTTACTTGAATGCCTGTTTGTTCAAGTTTTGTCTGTTCATGCGTTTATTTGTCCAAGTGCTTGATTATCTGCTCACGTGTCTGTGTGTCTTTCTAACTACCTGCCTATCCAAGTATCTATCTATCTATCTATCTATCTGTCTGTCAGTCTGTCTGTCTGTCTACACTTCCAGTTTAGTATTAATATAGTGGCTATAAAAACATTTGACTGGCAGAGTAAATACTTCACATTAAGAATAAATCACCACTCACAGTGAGAAAAAGATGATGTAATGGTTCTCAGCACTCGTCTGCATATCTGAGGTGTTACAGTGTAATGGATTTTAATAGTACTGTAGTAACATGATGCATAAAGGCATTATGGAATTAACGCCTGTCCTTCACACACTCCTTCACTGCCAGTCTTCGGCAAGAGTGCTCACACACCCATGTTATGCTTTTGAACGTGTTCTTTATTTTTTTGCATTTTTTATCTGTCTAAATTCTCATAATAATTTCTCTGTTACGATAATTAAAGAACTCTCTTCAATCCCGTGTAAGTGTCTGCTTTATTCAGAGCACATCAGCACTGATTTCACTGGCTGGACAATTCAGACTAACAGCACAAACATCCAGCTCAGGCACTGAATGAGTGAAGCTGAGATAAAGATCAAATGAAAAGAAAATGTTCATCCCAATAGTCAAAGCACAACAACAGGCATGAATGGCGATGTTAAAATAAGTAAGAAATAGAAATACATGCTTCAAAATAAATAAATGATCTTTTTGTGTCTCTAAAGGTTTCATTTTTTATTAATAACATTTATTTAAGAAGGATGATGTTTATTACAAACCTGGCAGCCATCTGCAGTAAGGTTGCATGAATAATCATGTTTTCAGGGACGCTCTCCACATTTACATTGCTTAATGCATCGCTAACCGTGAGGTCTTTATTATTAAATAGACCATCTGAAAAGCTTTTAGTGCCTCTTTGCATCTCTGTTTCGGAATATGCATAATAACAAGGTGTCCTGCTTTTATCGTTTTATGTTTATCCATTTGGAAGACATGTTTATTCAAGATCGTTTGCACAGATGTGCAGTTTAAGGTTAACCAAAACAGCTCTTTCACAAAAGCAATTTGATTCATATTCATTTATACAGTTATCTTCAGTGAGCACTTTCTGCTGGTCAGGGCAACACTGGGAATCCGGAGCCTATCCCAGGAATACTGTTTTGGCTTGTTTATGAAGATCCCATCAGGCATATGGACCAAGAAATAACTTCACCACAAGCAGACGTTTCCCTGACAGATAAGACAGAGAAATCTGAGCAGGTATAGCTATGTGCATGTATCATCATGGGATATCCAGTATATTTTTATACCAACGCTGTTGAATCCTGGATTCTGATTGGTCAGAAAGTGTTAATTAATTTTCTATAACAACAGCTCTGACAGTAGTAGTTATAATGTGTGCATGGCTTATTATATGGATGCTTTCCACCAGCATGGGGTTTTTATTATTCTGTAACCCACCAGTGGTCATATTTGTGCTCGTTACACCTTAAAACTCCCACACTGAGGTGTCAGCAACTCGAAGCCCAAATACTCTGACCTTCCATGTTTGTGCTGATTGCTGTCACCTCTCGAGCTTTTCCTGTTCATTATAGTGATGTATATCAGTAAGCCATAGCACACTGGTGCTGCAGAGATGAACATGGTGCTTCTTTAACTACAGGGAGAAAACTGCATGCCAGCATTTATTAATGACTAACAAGCAAGACCATGCATATGATTTTAGCTGATTACATTTACACAGAGACACAAAAAGAAATAAAGACAAAAACTGTGCCTGAAAAAGTCTTATATCTGTTTATATCTTTCCTCCTACGCAAAAGCCGTATCTACGTACCTGGTTCTACACACAGACGAGTGACAGATTGAACAATATTACACCTAGGATTTGTTATAACACATTACATTCATTTGTTTGCTGCTCATGTAATGTGTTTATTTGCGTTCGCATTTACAATTTCAGGGCTTAGCGATTTCACAGTTTTCTTTATATATTACTCACGTTATTATTTCTTGAAGCATTATTACATATGTATTAATTGTTGTTATCATTATTGTAGTTAAAGCATTGTTTTTAATGTCATTAATATTTGTGAGTTTGCATCGACAGAGTTGCATTTGATTTTTTTGTACGCTCAATATTTGGTCATTTCCTGTCTAGGACTGACTTGACCTCGCACACATAGGACTTTAAATGTTGTATAGCACAAAATCTTATCAGATATGATTCATCATCTCTCTCGGAGAGCCCGGGGTGTGTACACCGCCTCACTCTTACGCTCCGTATCCACCATGGCTTTACATCACGGCTTTACGTCACGATCTCACGTGTAGCAGCCATCCTTCAGGCTATAGCGTGTGTGAGCCCAGATGCTGTGTGTGTGAATAGTTCCATGTCACACGTTGCTGTATTATGCTATATCACATAAAAAATTTTTTTGTTGGAATGCTTCTTCATGAGCTCACTTCAGATAGGACTTCATCATGAACCCTTCTCCTGGAAAAGCCACTGAAAGCCTACAGGATTTTATGTAAGGTTGAAACCCGGCTCATCTTTACGATCAGTCAAAGGTCAGAGGAAGTCTGAATACAAACAAAGCTCAGAGCTAATCCGATGTCAAGTTCTGAGGTCAGGACGTCATGTAAGGTCTGATGGAAAGCTCACAGAAGCAGAGATTGGACATCTTGAAAATGTGAAAGTAATAAGGATTTAGAAGACGTAAGCATGCCTTCATTCCTGAGTTGCGTCTGTGTTTTTTTCTCCTCCTTTTGAGTGAGGAAGACACGGATGCCTCTGTCTGTGGGTTGTGGGTTTCCGCGCTCAGGAATTCTTTGAATACATCTGAATTAAATTCCAGTCAATGATGAGAAGTGAAGAGTAAACATCCCTCCCATGTCCGTTATCCTCTCTCTGACCTGCCGTCTATCTTTCTTTCTCTTGTTCTGTCTCCGCCGCTTTTATTTAATACTGTCTGAGACGTATTTCACCTTTATCAACATTCCTCTGAAGAGCTGCTGTGTTTATTCTGGTTATATTTCTTTCACTTTTAGCAGAGATCATTAAGGTCACTGTACCAAAGAGCATCTTTATTAATGACTTTATTTACTTTGAGTTGGGGGAAATGCATCCGTCACTGACCTTTCAGACTTTTCCTACATTCGTTATTTTTCTCTCCTTTCTTCTTGCCCACTCAGTGTTTGCGCAGAATGTCCACGGCTCCGGTTCACTCTGGTGCAAGGTTATACCCGAAAGCTAGCATGCATTTTCCCATAATCCTCAGCAAAGTGCAAGCCAGAAGCCACTTTGTGCTCCATTTCTACTGACTGCCTCAAACAACACAGCTGAGGTCAAAGACCATTTGTGATTTACTTTGACTCTCTTATTTAAAAATCCAGACTGTTAGTTAGTAAAACTAAATCCAGAGCTAATTCTGCTAATGTACTGTCTAAACTGCATGCGAAAGTCAAGAGATCATGTGATCAAGGTTACTGCAGGACACGTCATCCAAGTTACATCACACTTACACAAATATGCTGCAGTACATGATCAAGACCTAATTTACTTTCTGACTTGCAAGTGTAAAGATGCTTACCTGTAGATGATGCATACGCTCAATTAGCCATACTGCTACATTATATACTATACTGTATAATAGTAATAACAGTATGGCAGTAATAAGTGTAATACAATGATAATAAGTAATAAGCAATACAATAACAATAATAATACTGTAGAAAAAGTGATGATACAGTAATGTGGCAACAATAGTTGAAATGAATACAGTAATAATAATACAGTAATAATATGGAAATAATTTTTAAAAATCTGGTCACATTCTGCAACAAAAGTAATAATGCGGTTAAAATAGTAACAATATAATAAAATACTATAAAAATATTGTCACTTTAATAATAATTCAGTATTGATGGTAATTATAAAGTAAAAATATGGAAATATTATGGGAATAATAGCTACAAAATATTAGTAATGTAGTAATAGGAGCCATATAATATATTGTACAAAATAATCCTATAATAACTGTATAAAATACAATTATATTTGGTAAAGTAGTAATAATACTGCAGGTATTGTAATTATCACATACAGTAGTAATATGATAATAATAATAGTTAAAACATTAATAATATAGTAATAATTCAGTAGTAAAGACAATAACAGGAGTAATAATGCAATAAGAATACAATAATAATAATAATAATAATAATAATAATAATAATAATAATAGCAATAATAATAATGCACTATAAGTGAATTTAAAGTAACAATATGGTCATATGAATAAAATATAAATGAATTGTAATAGTAATAATACAGCAATGATAGGAGCAGTATAGTAAAAATGCAATTATACTTTAAAAGTATATTATATTATACTTTTATACTATTAGGATATTTTATTATATTGTAAAAGTAGTAATAATACTGCAGTAATGGTAAAGGAAAATGTAAATCATTTCAATAATAATAATAATAATAATAATAATAATAATGATGATGATGATGATGATGATGATAATAATAATATTAATAATAATAATAATAATAATAATAATAATAATAATTCAGCCGCATGACACACTGAGTGTTTTATTCCTTAGCTAATGCACTTACAGTAGATTCATATGAAAAGTTTCTGGAGCTGCACCAGGAGGCAACACTACGCTCTATACCTTCATTTCTGCTCATGTGGGAGGATGGATGATGATGATGATGATGATGATGATGATAATGGCACACGCCCAGACATTAGAAAAATCCTATGTTTCATTACAGAAGTCTAGATTGGTAAGTTTAGTAGATATTGTTAAAAACCATTTTGAAAACGTTAACATGAAAAGTTGAGACTTTGGCAGACAATGCTGATTAAGATGTAGGACGTAGCGCGCTAGCTGCTGTTTGTCTTTGATTCAGCAGTCCTAAAGGCTACATTTCCCTCTGTCTTTGAATCGGAGGTTTTTGGATTGCAGCACTGAGACGTTTTGCTTATTAATCGTGCACGGAGAGAAGGAACAGCAGCCTGAGCGTGGTTACCTTTAATTAAAGCCCAGTCTCCACAGGAAGCAGTTTTATTGCACACGATCCTCATTCTTTCTACTTTCTTAATGACACATTGCATTTTAGGCTTTTCTCCCTCCATTACCTTTCACTCCCAAATCTGATTTTTAAAAAGCCTTAGCTATTGGAAGGTCCGCTGCTTCCTGTGTGGAATCGCACACCTACGCCTTGCATCCAGATGACATCAAACAGTGTTTGCAGCACCTCCTCCCGCCTCGGTGATGCCCGCCGTCTGGCCCATGCTGTTTCATGCGCTTGTGCTTGCTGGGCATGTGAAGGGGATTTTTTTGTGTTTTGCTTTTATTAAAACTACTGAGTAGCATTAAAGGGAATATTTTAAGCTTGCAGGAAGTGGAACCAGCTAGAGAAAGGATGAGATTTCTTCCAATATGAGTCCGGAGAACGAAAAGTTGATGTTAACCCTTTATACTTGGCATTAGAAATGCATCGCCCGGGCATTCACTGCGGCTTTCAAGTACTGTAATGTCATTTTTAATGGACAGTCAAATCTTTTATTTCAAATCTTTCATGTCTGCAGAACTGAAATTCTGATCAAATCTGACATCGTTTCTCCAGAGACATCAATTGCTAAGAAATGAAACATGGAGAAAATATTTCCCAACACCGCTTTTTAGTTATTTGACCTATGATCAGTTTTGGAAATATGCTTGTAAAGTGTTATTAAAGCTGTATTTAAATCAAACAATTTGGAATGTTCACTCGTTAGACCTTTTCCTTAGTTTGGTGTGAGGATGGATTCAGAGGTGGGCTGTACAGACCTGCAGCGTCTCACCAGTGGTTTAAAAGGGCAGCATGAAGTTTTCCTGAAAGTCGGACATGAAGTCTGTGTCATATGCAGACCTGTAGCAGCTAGCAAAGACTACAGATAGAAAAGCCACCCTGAACGCTGATAAGCTGCTGATAAGCTGCATTTTTCCACAATGTTTGGTACTCTAAATTTAATGTAGCCTTTTGGCCCAGTATTGTTGTTAAACTGCTGCTGCGTGCTTGTTTTCTGGGTCCATCTCCACACCAAACTGGAAGAAGTTACAGCGTAAAAACAATTGCACAAGTTCATTTGGGTCGTTATTGTTTAGCCGTTCATGCCCGTGGACGGAGTCGCGTACACGTACCCAGTTGTTGAGCAATTCAGAAACTGCCACACTCTTAATTTATTGGCTGGATTCATCCTGATGTGACGCAACAAACTCCAGTGCAATCCATAAGAACTCTGTAACTCACATTAGCACAGTGGCTACCCGGAGCTTTAGAAGTCGAGCGTCTCAATTCCTTTATTTGACTCAAAATCCTCTTAAATTTTGAAGCCTCCTTCTGCAGATGGTAAGACTCGTAAGAGTCATCTGGCTGCAGGGAAAGCTGTGAGGACCAAGACGGTTTCAGATGCCTAGGCTCCTGCTCCAGATGCCCTGGCTAACACACCGACAGCCCTGAGAATAGTTTTCTACTGGAGGTAAGATTGGAAGAATGATGTGAAAACAAACAAAACAAAACACAAAAATGTTCAATTGTCCAAGTTTCAAGAAAACCCGTTCGCTTGGAACGAACATTTGCTTCAGCTTGAATTTGAACACACCTCTGATGAATCTCGAAGATAAAACGCTGATAGATTCCCTCTCTCGCCTGCACCGTCCTTTGTTTACAGCCCATTCATGGGCTGGTCTCATTCCCCTCGTTC
The DNA here is from genome assembly GCA_030068355.1 of Notoglanidium maculatum. Lineage (NCBI taxonomy): Eukaryota > Metazoa > Chordata > Actinopteri > Siluriformes > Auchenoglanididae > Notoglanidium > Notoglanidium maculatum. Next base: position 908,123 of record JAQQZX010000012.1, read on the forward strand.
CCGTTTGCATCTGAAATGCAGCGTACATCGCAGTGCAGCGAGGCTGAGGGGCAGTGAAGTGGCAGGTGATTTCCTCACTGTAATCAGAAGTGTGATGGTGGGTGGAAGTGGGAGGGGAAAGTCACAGGAAGCTCGCCTCAGGCTGTTTCCTCTGATCTTTCTCCTTCACGCTCACCCTGACAGCCATCTTTCACATACTAGAAGGATAATGCTGAGTGTACAGCTGTTACTGAACACCATAAAGTTAATAAACCTACAGCCTGTTCAAGGTCGAGGGCATGCACTGCTGGTAGGAGCAAACCGCTCGCAAGGAGGTTCTCTCTTTCTTCTTTACTATTATTATTATTATTACTGGTAGATCAAGAAAATGACTCAAGTACCTAATTACTTCACATATTAGTACAATTGATACAACTAATCCAAAGAAGTTGCACTTTGTATTCTGTTCCTATGCTAGCTAGCAAATTGAGCTCTGCCGAAGTGAACTTATTTATGAAACAGATCCATTCTGCCAGTTTTGATGAACTCCTATAGAGGAGTGAACCTCACTGCGAACAAGAACAGTACAAAATGCACACCAGAAGCTTAGCAATGAAACAGATATGTGACGGCTTTAATAACATGGTGAAACTGAAAGATGTGTGTGTAATGAGGAGTAAAGTGGCAATGGCAGTGGCTGCTGGGAAATGTACTCAAGGAAACATTGTTGTTGCTGACCAGTAGTCCTATGTCAGGAACGGACTACATCATACCTTTGTCTTTCCCGATGGTCCCCTTGTCAGATTAAGCAATCACAGTGCCATACATTCTTGGTCCGGAGACTGGCCATGCTACAAGTTTGACCACGACTAATCAGCATTCATGACCTTGCGTGTTGTCCAGGAAATTGTCCATCATGGCTACAGAAGGAATGTCAAGGAACACATCATAGGAGTTGCAATTAAGGGAGAAAATACCAAAAATTCTGACATGGTTATTTGATTTTTTTTTGCATGGGGTGTCCCAGATGCCACGTTGCTTTTCTTTGATTATGTCACACTCTAGTGCCCGTTAGCTACAAATTTGTTGGCCAAGACAAAATTGGGCATAATTCGTGTAGTCTGCTCCCCATTATTAACCCTTCATCCTACCATTGCAGCTGATAGATATCCTTATTAACCAGTTACTAACCCTCACGTGCTGTACAGCGACACGTCTGGAACGCCACGCCTGGTGGACGCTATACACCGTGAGTCTGCTATGAATTGTGCTGATTGCGTAGGACTCTAAGACAAGAATATGTTTGTTGTACACGGACACAGAATGAAGCGAGGCCGTGTTAGACTTTGACGTGTGCCAAGAATAAATGCGAATGATAGAGATTATAGAAGAGCACGCAATTTTAATTTAACCTTTACACTGACCTGTGAATGACCCCAATCACTCAACACTTTTCATTTCTTCATGAATACCAAAAAAATCCCGCAGGTCTGTGTTCAATCCCTCATCGTGCATTAACCCTGCAGACCGATCCCCCAAACTTCACTTGTTCTTTCATCATTTACGCCTCACATGGGCGAGAACCTCGCTATCCCTTCCACCCAACCACTCTCTCCCCTTAAATTGGTTATCGATTCCTCTTTTTTTTGCGAGCCGCCTCTCCTGTCACCCCTCATCACCCCCGTCACCCCCCTTCCAGTCCTGCTGCATGAAAAACTCCAGAAACAATTCAAGGTGTCATTTGGCAATCTGTCCACTCATAAATAATAACCATCGGTGAAGATATACAATGTAATCAGACTTTTATTTTTTTTTTTGGAAAACATTTACTTCTTATTTCTCTACCTTTACCCTCAGATTTCGTTACAGTCCCACAGGGATTTCGACAGGGAGAAAAACGATGTGCCCGTTACCGCAGGCTATTTTTTTTTTTTAAATTAGATTTGAAGCTAATCACACACGAGAGCTGAAATTTGTCATGTCGGACAGACGGGCAGGTTAGACACGGACGCCGATGCCTGAACTCTCTCTCTGAGGGTGAAATTAGACGAATGGACAGAGCTTGTGTTTACGTTATTAGCTTTTGAGTAATGTACGCTCAGATATATCCCAGGTGCCTGTAATTATAGGAAAATATAAAATCTGCTGACTGAACTGTAAAAGCTGGGGTTCGGGGTTCATTCATATTTACACAATAACTAACAGTAATCTATCGATAATAAAACAACAAATGTACAGTTTGAAGTGAAATTGAGCTGAATTAAAAAAACTTAAATGAGTTCTAAATTTCATTTGACACCGATTTGGTTGAATAAAATATACACCGGATACAATTTAAATATATTTTATCAGGAAAGTCACAGATGCAGGAAACTGGTAGGTTTTAATTATTTGGTTTGAATCACGGCGGCACGGTGGTGCGGTGGTTAGCACTGTCGCCTCACAGCAAGAAGGTCCTGGGTTCGATCCCCGGGTCA
>JAQQZX010000012.1:961345-980053 GCA_030068355.1 Notoglanidium maculatum
AAGCTCTATATAAATACACACACACACACACACACACACACACACACACACACACACACACTGCAGTTAATGGAGGCTGAATTAGTGTGGCTGTCGAGAGAATGCTGAAATTGGCTGTTGTTTTGACATTATTTGTTTTTCAACAGGTCAAACATTACAGTGCTCTAACTCACCGTCAAACTTTTCCAAAAAAAACTAAAATTCTAAACTCTGCAACCTAAAAATTTCACCTGTACATTTCCCAGGTGATTAATATGAGTATTATGCCCTGAAATTGCAGTTTAACTCAAATAAACACATCTGACAATAAAGTCATAGGTAAAAATAAATTAACCATGTCAAAATCAAATATAAAATTAATTAAATGAATAGAATAAAATTTGAAAATAAATTAATTGTATGTTAAAAAAGTGCAAATGAAAAACGAATTGTGTTAAAAACAGAAGTTAGAGTAAATGAATCATGTTAAAGAATCACATTTAAAATGAACGAATTACAAGAAAAGAATCACATGGGAAAATAAATGAAAAATGTGTAAAAAATAAAATAAAATGTGAAAATCAATGAATTATGTTAAAAGCAATGTTAAAATAAATGAGATTACAAAATTACATGTGAGACAAAAATCTTTTACATGTGTAAAAGAACCATATTGGAAAATAAACATGTTTCATGTGAAAAGAAGTTTTCATATGCAATATCTATGTTATACATTATTTCTTATTTTTTAAATCTTATTTTATTTTTCACTATTCATTTTATTTTATATTATTTAATCTTTATTCTTTTCTTACTCTAATTCTTATCTGTACTTTGTGCCTTGTCTTTCATGTATGCTGCCTTAACACTCAACTTTAACCTTCGGATCAATAAAGTCTTGTCTTGTCTTGTCTTGCCTTATCATAGCTTATGTGGATTATATGAAAAATAATGACATTAAAAAACTGTAATTACATGAAAATCAAGAAGGGGGCGGTGCGGTGGTGTGGTGGTAAGCACTGTCGCCTCATAGCAAGAAGGTCATGGGTTCGATCCCCGGGTCACCCAGGGTGCCATTCTGTGTGGAGTTTGCATGTTCTCCCCGTGCATGCGTCGGTTTCCTTCGGGTGCTCCGGTTTCCTCCCACAGTCCAATGACATGCAGATTAGGTCAACTAGCTACTCTAACTTGCCCATAGGTGAGAATGTGAGCGTGTGTGGCTGTTTGTCTGTGTTGGCCCTGTGGTGGACTGGCGACCTGCCCAGGGTGTACCCTGCCTCTCGCCCGAACATGCTGGGATTGGCTCCAGCTTCCCCAGATGGATAAAGCGGTACAGATAATGGCTGGATGGAAATATAATACTCAAAATCACATGTGAAAATAAATAAATCAGGCAAATATTGACATGTGAAGTTTGTGGAACATCTCTGTAAGGAAATTTTCATTCTCTTGACATTAATAAGACAATAATGTAGCTTTTCATGTTACTGAGATACTGCCAAATGTAAACTCTTCTGTCCTGAGGTTGGTGGAATCATCTTTACCACTGACTGTTACAAAACACTGACACGCCTTCCATAAATGTTAAATAAACTCCTTACCTTGGAGAAAACTTCACCAAAATGACAATTGCAAAAGCTGATAATCTGTTTACATGGAGCTTCCACTGTACAAGTACCAGCTTGTCTCTCTGCAGAGTTACAGCTGGCATACCATGTCTGGGTGCAATATGTGAGGATGGTCTCAATGCTACTGTTGTAGAAGGTAACAAGCAGATCTTTGCTATGGTTTATCTTCTTTAGAGATCTAAGTAGAGCCACTGTTGTGCCTTCTTTAACGGTGCTGTGCTATTGGCAGTCCATGATACATCCTCCTACATGTGGACATCCAGGAACTTATAGCTTGACATTCTTTCCAATATTTCTTCATTGATGAAGACTGGAGTGTGTCCACCACTACCTTTTCTGAAGTTGATGATAAGCTCTTTGGTCTTAATGGTGTTGAGAGACAAGCTATTGTCTGAACACCACTTTGCCAGGTGCTGGACCTCCTGTCTGTAGGCAGACTCATCAGTATCTGAGGCCAGCCCTATCACTGTGGTATCACCTGCATACTTAATGATAGTGTTTGTATCATCGGTCTGTCAAGAAGTGCATGATCCAGGTACAAAGGTGTTGGATCAGGCCCAGGTCCTGGAGACCAGTTTGTTCAGGATTATTGCATTGAATACTATGCTGTAGTTAATGAACAGCATGCGGCCATATGTAATTCGGTGTTTGAGGTGAGTCATAGTGGTATGAAGGGCAGTTGAGATTGGGTCCTCTGTGGATCTGTTGACACGGTAAGCATACAGGCAGGGATCAAGAGTGGCAAGAATGAGATTTATGTGTGCCTGTTCCAATCTCTCATAGCACTTATTGAAGTAAACGCAAATGAACAGTCATTGAGGCTCTTAGTGGCTGATCATTTTGGAACTGCGGTTTTGAAGCATTTGGGGATAACAGTCTGTGACAGAGACATGTTAAGCTGGTGAATAACTCTGCTAGTTGTACAGCACAGATTTCAGCATTCAACATCCTGTCAAGGCTTGCTCATCTTACGTCATGTGCCTGCAGTGTACATGGTGGGTCTCTTGCTGTAGGATGTGCTCTGGTTGTTGTTTCCTTGTTAATCTCGTCAAAGCAAGCAAAGAATCTGTTCAGCTCCTCCACTAGTGAGGCATCACCGGACTGGGGGATTGTACTGAAAATTGATAAGGGAGTGTATGTCTTGCAATCCATGCCACGTTATTACTTGTAAAGTAATCCTTGATCTTCTGCTTATGAGTCATTTTAGATCTTTTTTTGCCCTTTTTCAAGTTGTTCCTGATGACCCTGCATGTTGCAATGTCGCCAGACTTACAGGCTGCATCCCATTCCAAACCTCATTGTTCATCCATGCCTTCTGGTTGGGGGAAGATCTGAATATGTTTGTTAACAGTCACATTATTAATACTAAAGTTAATGTATGCAAGCACAAAGGATGTGTACTTGTCAATGCCTGCATTTCTTCAATGCTAGTCCTGTTGCAAGAATATACTCCATTCTGTGAATTCAAAACAGTCCTGGAGCTGGGAGAGTGTACCCTGGGGGCATATCTGCACCATCCTGATAGATGCTCTGACTCTGTTTATGAGTGGTCTATAAACTGAGGAGAGTGAGGAGCAGAGAGATGTGATCTGATTGACCCAAATGGGGGATGGGGTGTCTTTGTATACATCTGTAATGTTTGAATAGACAGGGTCCAGTGTATTTTCACTTCTAGTGGGAAAATTACCATACTGATAAAATTTTGGAAGAACAGTCCTGAGGTTAACCTGATTAAAGTATCCAGCAATGATAAAAACCCCATCTGGGTATTTGTTCTGTTGCTGGTAGTAGCTTGTCCAGTGCTAGCCTGGCGTTTGCTGGTGGTGGAATGTACATGGCCATAATAATCGTAACACTGAAATCTCTAGACAAGTACAATGAACTATATCTGAGCATGAGATATTGCAGATAAGGGGAATGGTGTCTTCCAAATATTTTAGAGTCTATTCACCAGTTGCTGCACATGTACATGCAGAGGCCTGTCTTTGTTCTTACCTGAATCCATGGTCCAATCCCCCTTGGAGTGTGGTTTGCTAGCTCGAGAGCTGCATGAGGAATCATGGAGTGTAGCCAGATTTTGGTAAAAAATCGAGGCACATAAGTCTTATATGTTTCCTCTCATTGCAGTATGCATTTTGTTAACAAGAGACCAAATGTTAGTCAAAAAAAGGATGCTTGGTATTCTGAGTTTGTGCAGCTCACTACAGAGCCTAGCCTGCACACCCACCCACCTTCCTCACTTTTGTTTTCTTTCCCTGCACCGCTGGTGTCACTTGAAGGGCGGTGTAATAATCCAAAGAAGCCCCACTGATTCCTGTGTGTTAGCTAGCACCAGTGGTACACTAATGAGCTGTGGAGATAATGTAGTTATGTCTTGATTTGCAGACCAACTACACGATTTTTCTATATGTAAACGTTCCTGATGAGTGTATGTTAAGATCACAAACCTGTTATACATACAAAGTTCACAAAGAGAAAGAAAAACAGTAAAAGGTAGCTTTGGTTGGAGGAGAACTGAGCCTCTGTGTCTAGACACAGCGTCATGTTGAAAAGATACAGAAAATTAATCAACTGAGCTGCAGCGTCTAGATGTGCCACCATGTTGAAATACAGAAAATGAATCAATACCTTCTGACCAATCAAAATCCAGAATTTAAAAGAGATGTGGTCCAAAAATAAAATAATACAGAAGTAGCAAAATCGTGTGTTTCACAGACGTACCCATTAGTTAAAGTGGCACACCATGCTAGTCAGTTTGGGATTTTTCAAGTTAACACACAGTGATGAGTAATGAAGCTCCAGAGGGAATAAGTTGTTAAACACTCACACACACACACACACACACCCCTCTCTCTCCGCTCTGATTTATTATCCTGGCCTATGCGACACAGGGCTCACATTCGCGAAAGGCGTGTTAGCTTCACCTTGTATCGATTCCTCTCAGTTTTTAAATGGATGGCTTTATTTAGGATTGTAAAGAAAAGGGAGCCCCACTCTTGCTTCCACTCTGGCCCCAGCAAGTGTGTTTAACAGTCTCGAATCTATATTTCATTAAAAACAATGACACGCAGCACAAGCGAACCGCTGTACCATCGATCGGCTGCGCTTTAAACACCCTTAGTGGGGAGATAAATTGGCGCTACGTCACCCTGTATTACACCTTAATGAGTCACAGGTCAGAGGTCATGGCAGTAAGAATCTATTACACACCTCCACCCCTCCCAGCAATGGATTTCTTATCCAGCATGACAAATACCAGGACACATGAGGGAGAAGAGAAAAAGAGAAAGACAGAGATAAAGAGTTTCTCAGATAGCCGGAGTGGAATTGACCTCAACGAGCACAGACATTCGTCTCCATCAGCCCACTCACATTCACGCATTCATTTTTCACATAGACACTGCACTCAAAACACCGCCATTGATTGTTCTGAGGACGCATAAGGGGTGAAAAGATTGTTATTAATGAGCTGCATGTGTGGTTCTTTGTCTGTGTTCTCAGCAAAAAGGGATGAAGGATCAGATTTAACAGACAGTGCAGTTCTCCTGAGTGCAAACTGGAGTTGGAATTCTGTCAATATATACATAGCCTTATTGTATAAGAGGGAACAAACCAACATTGTTCTATATTCCTAAAGGTCTACAGTTTGCTCCCACTGTCTTATGTTCCCAAAGCTTTACGTTTCCATTGTCATATGTTCCCAACACTCTCCTTTCCCATAGTCCCATTCCCAAGACTTTTTACGTTCCCATGTTCACAACATCCAACATTCCCATTGTCATGTTTCCAAAGCTTGATGTTATCATCCTTCTGTGTTCTCAAGGCTTCTCAGTCCCACAGCCATGCGTCCCAAGGCTTCCCAATCTCATAGTCCAGTGCCCACAAGGCTCTATTTTCCTATGTTCCCATGGTTCTACTTTTCTATAGTCTTACAGTACAGGCCCGACATTCCCCTAGTCCCATCTACTCATAATCATAAGTTCCCAAGGCCCTATGTTTCTTTAGTCTTACTGTTCTGTACCTGTTTCCATAGTACTAAGTTCCCAGAGTCCAGTGTTCCCCAGGTTTCACATTCCTATAGTTCTATGTTACCAATTATCTTCATTCCCATAGACCAATGTTGCCCATGGCCTATAATCCCAAGCACCCTATTCCCACAATCTTCTGTCATTATTATTACTATCTGTGCCCTACTGAGCCAGAGAAAGTTTTTTTTATTCTATTCTCATTTTTATTTCATATCTCTTTTTTTTTTGGTAGTTTGTTAATATGTAAACTTTTTTTGAAACTCTCAGCTTCCTTTTTTAAATTACCTCATCATTGTTTAAGCTGTACATTTCTCCTCTGGGAGGTCAAAGATTTCCAGCATTAAGATTTCTGATTATGGAGTGAACCCAAGGAGGCGAAGGCACCTGCGGCACCTGCAGCAGGAAAGGAAAAAGCTTTTCTGAGTAAACGCGCCGTGATTATGGACAAACACTGGCCTCCATTATGAAAATGAGATGGTGCCTTAATTTTGCCGAGGGAGAGAGTGCAAGGTGGGGGCGGGAGAAAGTAAATGGAAGTGGAGAGCTGTCGGGTGAAATATTTCTCCTGACAATCATATGCTGTTGATTAGAAAAGAGAGAGAGAAAAGAAAGATTAAGTAATTTCATAGCAATCACTATTCATTAGCTAATGAGCGCTGATGACACTCGGCTCGCGTTGCCTCCTGTGATGGGCCTGGAAAACCGACCTGATGAGTTGTAATCATATTGTTATTTACTTCTTTTTAAGATAATTAAGCTCAGAAGCACAATTAAGAGGCGGCGCAGGTTACTGCATGCTAATCTGAATGTTATTTCCTGCCGCTGCATAATTTACGCATACATAATCGCTATTATCCGCCTGCCAGTAGAGAGCCTGTTAATTAGGCTTCCAGAGAGCGTTGGCTGTTGTTTCACTGCTAATTAATTAAAAATGTAATAAATAATTTACAGTACGGTGTTTGGGATGAGATAATTGACGTGTAGCAAGCGTGAGTGCTAATGAGTATTAGTAATTAAAATGAGGAAACAACAATCAGTGCTGAGGTGAAATCTTTGTCAGAAAGGGGCAAGATTTTACCGTTGTCTCCTCTGTTGAAGCGGGTTTTACAGCACATTTATTGAAGGTGACTATAAGACCAATTTTTTAAAATTAATTAATTAATTAATTTTAATGCAAGGTGGCAAAGACGGCTTCTGTTGCAGGACAATGTCGTGGTCATGAACAGGCAATCGGCAAACGGGGTAAGCAAGGCAAAATCAGAATCAAATGTCAGGAATACAAAAATAAACAGATTGAAACTAGTTAAATATCCACAGGAAACAAGGCTTGTTACATCAGGTGAGACTGCGTAGTGGGACCAGGCATGGAGACTTAGAAAACTTGTCAATAATAACCATGATGACTGGGGAAACTGTGATGAACTCGAGGGCTAGGTGTGACCATGAGCATTGTGGCATGGGTAGCGAGACCAGCTAACCAACTGGTATGGTTCGTGCCACATTAGCTTGGGCATGAGAGGAAATGAAATGTCTGTGATTATATTTGTTTTGTAGCAGATTTTGGAGTGGTTCTTGGATAAGGAGCGCACCACTTGAATCTTTCGCCACAAGGAGCCAACCCTAATTTCTGAGCCATCTACCTCACCAATAAAATGTTCAAATGGGTCTGACTGTTTAGGCCTCTTTTAGGCACCTCTTTTTTTTAAAGGTGAGGTTTGGTAGCTTGTGATGGAACTCAGGCCCTGATGAAACTCCTGTAGACGTTTGCAATGCCCAAAAATCTCTCCAGTTCCTTGACTGTGGTGGGTGTTGGCCGTTCTTCACCTGCGCTAACCTCGCTTTGGTCCATGTGTACTCGGACCCGATGGTGTAACCGGGAACTCTCCTCTCCTCCTTCAAAGGAAAAAAAGCTAATTCTATGCATCGGATGTCTCCTTGTGGAATTTGCAGTCTTCTCCTTTAACACACAAATGATTCCTGAGAAAGTGAGCCAGTACCTGTTTGATGGGTCTCTATGGAGGACAAATGTCATCAGTATAGGCTAGCACAAACTTCCCAGCATTGACTTCAAGTCCATTGTTGATTAGACATATCGCACATGCTTGCGAAATTTAGTTGGTTTTATTTCCCAAAATATAGACCATCTAGTGGTCAAATTTAAATCGACATGACCCTGACCAGGCAGTTACTAAGGCAGAATTAATCCATCATTCAGTGCATAAACACTCACGTTAAAAAACATGGCATTTCTTTGACCCCCAAGCTTCATATCGGAAAGCAAGAAGCAAAGATCTCCTATTTGCCTTGTTTGTCTTCATATCAGTTTAGAATGCTGTGGCAGTGGCGTCTTGTTCAAGCACCAGTTTGAGTGGTATAGATTTGCGTTTTGGCTGCACCAATTTGTCAACCTCGCTTTCGGGCTGTTTGAAGCCCCAGCCATGTTCCAGTGACTCATTGACAAAATCCTTTGCTTACATGCTGTGTATGCCACAGTCTATCTAGACAGCATCGTTTATAGTAATGATTGGCAGTGACACCTTCAATGTGAGTGCTCTCCTGAGATCCTGGAGTTGAAACCCAGAGAAGTGTGCAATTGGGGAGGTGTAAGTACAGTATCTGGTCTTCCATTCTGGCCATAAGCAGCTGCTTCATCTAATTGATTAGACTGTAATGATTGCAGCCTGAATGAGTACCAGATCTTACATTCTCCTGCCTTCAGTGAAGGGCTGAAAGGTTCCCTGGCCTGTGCCTGGTGACTGCGGTTGTGGCAACATGGCATGGTAAGAGCATATTTCTCTTTTAAAGTGAATAAGGGTGGAGAATAAAGCATTATTTAGATGTTTAATCTAAATAAATAAAAAATATTGCACTAAGTTTAAAACTGCCGATTATTTTAACTGAATGTCGGTAAGAGAGTTTAATGGCTCATGTGGCAAAATATTTATTATAAAACACTATAAAGCACAAGATATACTGTAAGTGCCTGGCATCCAGGAATGTGGGTTTTTTTTTTCTTCAAAGTGAAACATATTGTTTTTGAACAAAAAGTAAGAAATGTACCTTGTTAGGACGCACTAATGACCCTTTCCTTATCTAGCAAAATGAAAAGTATTCAACAATTTTAGCTCTAAGTTTGTGCTGATGTCATGCTCTCGCTTTCTCTCTTTCTCACACACACACTTTGCAATCTCTCCTGGCGTTCTCTGTATGAGCTGTCTGTTACTTCCTCCTCTATAATTTCCTCATTGCAGCTCTTTGCAAACGTCCCACATACTCAGCGCTAATAATGTGCCATTAGCGTACTCAGAACGCAGCCTCTGCCGTTAAAAGCCTAGCTCTGTAGGAATCAGCTCTCGAGTGTGTGTGTGTGTTTGGAAGGGGAAAGGGGGTTATGTCAGACCCCATGCTGGTAAATTGGCTCCAATGCACTAATGTCAGAGTGACGTGAGTGACAGAATGACACGCGTCCTCTCCAGCAGCACTGGCTCCTGTTATTCACAGCTATGCAGAGATGGGAACAGGATCAACAGTGGTAAAACAACAAAAAAAGGATGAAAAACACCAGAAGTTTGCGAGATCGTTAAAAAGACGGTGGCACTCCTTGTGTAATGTTCAGTTCTGACTATCTGACTCAGTTCTAATTTAGAATGACAGTCCAATATTGGTTCCTCGTGCTCTGGACTGCTAGCTAGCGGATTCTGAGATTGTAGCGCCATCATGAAACGTAACTAAACTTTATCAACTTGTCATTTTTCACACGTTTCACTGCTACATTTTGCTCTTAGCTGAGTAACATGGTTGAGTATTTTTTTTAGTATAAAATTAGCAAAAATAAAAAATGTGGTCCACTTGCACCCATGCTAATTATATTAAATATTATATAAACAGATTTGTGCTAGAGGTGATTACTAATATATATTTTAATTAATAATCTACTTTCCGTGTGTAATTTGTGTAACAAGGCTGTACTTTGAAAATGACTCTATCAGACACCATCACAAATGAAGAAGAAAGAATAAGAATTATATATATATATATATATATATATATATATATATATATATAAATAGTTGGTAGATGAAGAATAAAATACGTTTTATTCAGGAAATCAGCTTCATGGTGGTAAGCGGATCTTCACTTCATCACGCAGCACTATTTCCGATTGTTATCCTGTAACGACACCCACAGTGTTTTATTTCTTTCCACAGATAATCGAGTTACTGCTTAAGTATAAGCTAAAAGAGATTCTTTCTTTTGAAATGTATTAAATGAGAAAAAAAACCCAAGTACATCAACTTAAATAAATACAGTAACAAAGTGACGTGAAATCCTCTGACATGAAATGTTTCGATCTGATTTTTCCATGTTCGTGATTATAGAAATGAAAGGAAGGAAGAGCGGAAATTTCAGCCTTGTTATTTAGATTTAATGAGGCTCCACTGCACACAAGATGAGTAAATATGTTTCCATTCTTTTAGAATATTTGAATATCATTTATAGAATATTTAAAAAGGAATGATTATTTTTTTAAGAGCAAGAGAACAGAGCGAAGACGCCATATGGGGTTTGAAGGCACACTTCATCTCTATGGATGAATGTAAAGGAGAATAAAAGTGGGAATGTAGAGATGGAGGATGTAGAAGAAGATGGGTTTTATTTATCTTTCAAGCAGAGATGCTGCATCTGTCTGTGGCAGCGTTTCATAAAGAAGCATATGGCTGCCAAGTCACATCCATATGGTCTGGTCATTACGCTCCTCGCCCACCGTCTGTCTGAGCCTCTTCTCTGGGAATAAATAGGTAGTGAGAGTGGAGTGGGTTTCACTCAGGTCATCTCACTCTCTCATGCACTCTCTCAGCTTCCTGCATCGCTGCATCACCATCACCTTGCCTCTGAGTGATGATGATGATGACGATGATCTCACCCACAGCAAAGCTCAGCTGAATTTTGAGAGCTGTCGAGTGTATCACATCAGTAATGTTTCCTTTGGATTTACATTAATAGTCGCTGTCATGTCAGGAATAAATCATTCCATGTCCTACTGTTAAAGGAAAATAATCAACACCAGCAGAGTTCCTGTTACCACCTGGGACAGCAGTGTTTTATTCCTGTGTACCACAGAAATTTCGACAATTACAAACTTTTATTTCTTAAAAAATGAAATTCTGTACCTTTTTTCCATTTAAACTGACCAACAGACTGAAAAAACCGAACGAGTCGTTTAATTTCATCTTCAGCTACGTTCACATTGCAAGCCTCAGTGCTCAGTTCAAGTTTGTTTGATGGTTCACATTCATAATTACAATTGACCTGTACCTAACTGTAATGTGAACACATCTGTCACGCATGCGCACTTTGTGTCATTGAGTTATCAACAACAAAAAACATATTTGCGAGACGACTCATGGCAGAAAAGCCAACAAAATGACGTTACATCAAATTATATCCGTTCGGAATTACGACAGTACAGATATTTGCTAACAGAGTGCCAGATTTAGTACTGTATCTTTTAAAAATTATATTTAAGAACACTCAGCATCCCCAAAACATGCTAAATTCAATCCATGGTGTATTCCCACCTCGTACCCAGCGTTCCCAGCATGGATCACCATGACCCTCACCAGGAAAAAGTGCTTACTAAAGATCAAAACAGGAATAAATAATTGAGGTTAAATCCCAACATATAGAAAGCGACTGAGCTTATTTTGTATAGCGAATATTTTTATTTTTTTTATTCGTATGCAGTGGTAAGGCATGTCAGTAATAATCAGAAGGTCCAATACAGACATAATATATTTACATACTCATAACACTGATATGAAGCTCTGCACTCTAGACAAGAAATAGTGTCATAGTTAGTGTGAATCGTGTACATTAACATTAATATTCATTGCTTGGTGTGTGATTTAAATATATTTAAAAGAGTTTTACTCAGAACGTCTTGAGCTTCAAGACAAATATATAAGTTTCCTTTGTACTGTTGTAGCGAGTTTTCTCCGCTTTCTCATTTCTGGCCAACGGCAAACTCCCTTACCTCTGCGCCAGCTGGGATTCGCGCTGATCTCTCACTAGTGTTGGGTAGACGAGTGTGTCTGTTTCAGATAAAACAGCACAAAGATGCATTTTGACAGCGTGGGAATGAAACAGGCTCCGCCCCCCTGGATGAGCTGACATCATGACGATGCGTCTGAAGCCAAACCCCAACTTTGTTTTCTTTTTTTTAAATAAAACATAAGAACATTGCTTGTGATTGAAGTCAGAAACGATTAAAATAAGTAAAAACATACGAAAGTTCAAACTCACATTTAAAAACCCGTCAGTCTCAGTGAAGAAAATCATCCCTGGATCAAGCACACAGAGCTTAAAATGACATCATCATCCCGACAAACCTGTTTCTGAGGTCCAGCTGATCCTGACTGATGTGCAATCTTGTCATTCATACCCCGGGTTCTTTGATTTCCATCTGCTGCAATGCGTTTTTGTCTTCCTCATTAATTGATCGAGTGTGATCTTCAAAGCCTCAACCTGTCGCTCTGTCCAGTGCGGTGAGGCTTTCTGGGCAATTAAAATGGACTTCCTATATTCGTCTCTGTCCACACACACACACAATTTCTGCCTAACCTTTTTATACCACATTTGCACGGTGCCTCCTTCATTAGTTCACTTCACAGGGCTCGCTTACCCTCCTAGTTTAAATACTTCTACAGAGCACATTCAGAGGATGTGAATAGGTAATAAAAGATGCATGCTCGCTGCTTCGCCTCAGCTTGACTTCACTCTTTCTTTCTCATTGCCTTGTTTGACGTCGGAGAGAGAAGCTGACGCTCCAGGTAGCTCTCGCTCTGTAAGACGTCGGATATAATGATGTTTCCATCGTCAACATCACCTCTGCTCAAGACCTTTAATGTGCTCTGTTTTTTTTCCATCATTTATTTCAGACTCCATTTCCTTCCCTTTTTTTGCCGCTCTCGGCTGGTGATCGTTCTGAAAACATTCAGCTCCTGAGCTCTTTTAATTCTCTCTTACTCTGTTTGAGTTAAATTCTTGTTATATACTGTATGTATGTACAGATGAAAAACTCCACGAGCCAACAGGATAGCTATAATGCTCCTTATTATTGAGTCTACACATCTCTGGAATTGCACAGGAGTGATGATGAACGCCGCTCTTCTAAAAAAAAGATTTTCCTTCAGCGGATGATTTGATAATGATGTTAATGGTGGATAGACTAAAATGATCGCTCCAAAATCTCCCATACAAAGGTGTTCAATGAGGTTGAGATGTGGTGAGGGTGAAGGCCATAGCACATGATTTCCATCATTTCCATCAGGCCACTCAGTGAGCCCTCCTGCCCCGTAGATGGGGGTGGAGTCATCCTTGACCACACCCATCAGGATGAATATGTTTAATTATTGGATCAAGGTGATCAGTCAGAAGAACGTTGGATTGATTTGCAGCAATGCTTCACTCTATGGTGACAAGTTGAGTCAAAACATGCCAAGAAAATGAATAAACACCCGCTTCCTTCATTCCTTTAACGTCTCACCCTTAAGGTTGTCATTTCACAGCTGATTCAATTACTGTATGCGGTGTTTCACTTGTTCTCCCCATGTCCATGTAGGTTTCCTCCAGGTTCTCCGACCTCATAAAAACTTGCCCGTTTGTAGACTGGCTATGGTAAATTGTGAATGTGTGTTGCACTGAATTGGACTAGCATCACATTTGGGGTGTATCCCCTGATCCACCACCACGGTGACCTGGATAGAATCTTAAAAAACGTAGCAACTTAGGTATATTAAACTTTGGGAATGTACTACATAGGATACATAGGATCTGAGGAGTATACTATAGTTACCAACGTATAAATGATGTAGTGCCCTGGAAATATAGGATCTAAGAAACATTAACTCCTGGTGACAGAACACAGGGTCTTGGGACATGGGAACATAAGATTCTGGGAAAACAGCGCATGGGAATGGCCAATGCCTATATCATAGAATATTAAACCCTTTAGAATAGTTATGCCTTTGGTGAAACCTTTAAGGTTTTATGTAGAGCGTGAATGATCAAAGTTGTATTTAAAATATCTCTTAAGTGTAGAGAAGTAGAGAAAGTAATCAAGTGACTGACATTATGTCTATACACCCTCTTCTGTTCATCATAACTCAGTTTAATTAAGATCATCATCCAGGGAATGTTGCAGGGTTAAACATTAATCATGTTCTTCTTTAATGGATAAATTAAACTAGAGCTAGAAAAGACATTGGCTTTGATCTTTAAGCATGTGTACCAGAAATTAAATAGAATTACTCATTTACTGTGAGCTTTGAACAGGGGATCTCCAAATCAGACCCTCAGACTCTGTAGAACGGTGCTCGTTTTCTTTTTCTGCCACCAGAGCTGCAGCCTGGGGCTCGCCTGAGGGGCCTGAGGGAAATCAGATGCTCCGAATCTGGCCCGTAGTTTGGGTTATGTTGAACACAGGATGCTGTAAGGGAAAGTTGCAGGAGATTAACCCACAGACAGAGACAAACAGAGAGAGAAAATCTGTTAATACAAGAAATTATTTTTCAGTTTCAAGTGAGAATCAGGGAGTGAAAACAAGACTTAAAAAACACAAATCAAATTACAATAATATATTTTACAAATGGATTTGAAGTTCATACTGAACTCACTTTCAGAGTTTCATAATCTAGCTTCACATCAAACGCATGCGACTTTTGATTCCTTAAGTTCTCAGAGCCCCATGTTTAAAGACCCCTATATTCCCAGACCCCTATATTTCCAGAGCCCTGTATTTCTAGACCCCTATATTCCCAGAGCCCTGTTTTTCCAGTCTCCTATATATCCAGAGCCCTATGGTCTCAGAACCCTATATTTTCAAAGCCCAATGTTTTCAAGTCCTTATATTCCCAGAGCCCTATATTTCCAGACCCCTATATTCCCAGACCCCTATATTCACAGAGCCCTATATTCCCAGACCCCTATATTCCCAGACCCCTATATTTCCAGAGCCCTGTATTTCCAGAGCTCCATGTTTCCAGACCCCTATATTCCCAGAGCCCTATATTTCCAGAGCCCTGTATTTCTAGACCCCTATATTCCCAGACCCCTATATTCCCAGAGCCTCATGTTTCCAGACCCCTATATTCCCAGAGCCCTATATTCCCAGACCCCTATATTCCCAGAGCCTCATGTTTCCAGACCCCTATATTCCCAGAGCCCTATATTTCCAGACCCCTATATTCACAGAGCCCTATATTCCCAGACCCCTATATTCCCAGAGCCCCATGTTTCCAGACCCCTATATTCCCAGAGCCCTATATTTCCAGACCCCTATATTCACAGAGCCCTATATTTCCAGAGCCCTAAATTTCCAGAGCCCTGTATTTCCAGAGCTCCATGTTTCCAGATCCCTATATTCCCAGAGCCCTGTTTTTCCAGTCTCCTATATATCCAGAGCCCTATTGTCTCAGAACCCTATATTTTCAAAGCCCAATGTTTTCAGATCCCTATTTTCCCAGACCCCTATATTCCCAGAGCCTCATGTTTCCAGATCCCTATATTCCCAGAGCCCTGTTTTTCCAGTCTCCTATATATACAGAGCCCTATGGTCTCAGAGCCCTATATTTTCAAAGCTCAATTTTTTCAGATCCCTATATTCCCAGATCCCTATGTTTCAAGAGTCCTATATTCCCAACAATCCATGTTTCCAGAACTCTATGCTATCAGAGCCCAGAGTCATATTTTTCCAGTCTCCTGAGTATCCAGAGGTCTATCTGCCATGGCCCTTTGTTTCCAAAATGCTGTTTCCAGAGCCCTACATTTCCAGAATCTTATGTTACAAGAACTCTGTGTATTCAGAGCATTTTGTTTACAGAATCCTATGTTTCCATGAACCCCTGTTTCCAGAGAACTATACTCCCATATGAGCCTTACGTTTCCATAACCGTATATTGACAGAGTCCCATATTTCCATTCTGTGTTTTCCTATGTTTCCAAAGTCAAAAGTGTTATGAAACTGTCATAAAATCTTTTAGGGGTTACACATCTGTTTACAGGTACTATTTTCCAACACCAGTAAACACAGCTAATGCCTACCTGTGAATATATAACTCATTTCCAAAACCCTTTCTAGATCCCTAGGTTTTTAGACTCCTATATTCCCATAGCCTTATGGTCTCAGAACCCTTATATATCTAAAGAGCAATGCTTCCAGAGTGCTATATTCCCAGAACCCTATATTCCCAGAGCCCTATGTTTCAAGAGCCCTATGCTTTCCGAGTGCTATATTCCTAGCACTGTTTCCAGAACCGTATGTTTCAGAGCCTTCCAGGGCCCTATATTCTCTAGGGCCCAAATGACCCCTCACACTGATTCATGAATATTTATAAGACTGATAGTTCCTATTCAGATTAAGTGAGTATCAGTAAAATGTATTGTACTTGTTTCGTAAATGTTTTATTTCTTCACTTATGTACTTTAAGTGCATTTTAAGGTTCCATTATGTTCTCTAGGTCCCCTAACGCAATGTACAGAAGTACTGTTGAGAGTTTCACCCCAGCGAGATGCACAAAATAAATGTATTTAGTCCAAAGTGAAGAGGGCTAGCTAGGTACCTATAAATGCTGCATTATGTTTGTGCTAGAACACTGAAGAGATATTGTATTTGGCATTGCTTCTTTTCTAATTAAATATAAAACAATACATTTAATTAATTTAAACACTTGTATTGTTGAAACGTTGAGAAAAAACAATATCAAAAATCGCACACAAACAATGATAATCCTTTCTGCCCTGAGAAGCACTCCGATGAGCATGTCTCACTCTCTTTTAGAAGAATTATTAAAGTCAAGTCTGTTGGTCATGCATGGAGTAGACGTCTGCTTGAAAGGAGATTAACGCAAAGAGTTTTCTGAGAAGATAAATGACTCAAATCCACCACTTATACAGACGCCAGTTCTCTCTGGGTGGATAATCTGGAGTTATCCTGGATCATGGTTAATCTGCTTTGCATCAGGATTTTCTTTTTTTCCTGAACATACCTCAACAAATCCATCTTCCTCCTGGCTGCATTAGCACTCATACTGGATATTAATGGCAGAAGAATCGATTCTCAACTCGTAATGCAAATCTTTTTCCCCTTTCTCAGCAGTAAACATGGTGAGGGTTCATCCTCTTCCCGCTTTGCTTGGCCTTATGTATTTTTAAGAAGGTTCTGTAGACTTTTGCAAGGATCAGCAATCATTATATGATTGTGCTGTGATCTCACTGGATTACGAGGTTACACAGGTTCATAATTAAAGTCACAGAATGACAATCCTTAAACTTTTGGCTTTGTGAATCTAATGAAAGATTTTTTTTTTTTTTTTTTAGTAAGTCTTATTGAACAGATGTGTACTACAGCAGTTCAAGAATTCGACTTCATTTGGAGATTTGGTATAATGTCACCGTGTAATTTACTTTGCTTATTTCTTCTCTGCTTAAGGTGTTGTAAGATGTTTGATGAGCATTATTTTCTATAAGGCTTTTGCTTCCATAGTAACCAGGAATTCTTACTTTAGATTTTTTTTTTTTCTCGAGTAAATGGAAACGACATGCACTGTATTCTGCGTAAAAGCTGATAGAATTGAGTTTATGTTTATTTAATGCTTTCTTTAGAGGACAAAGCTTTAACATAAAAGGGAAAAAAAACTTCCAAAATATGTTATTATATTTAGATTAAAATTCTGAGTCTGGGACAAGGTTAATAATGGTGTTAATACCAAAGTGCAATTGAATTTTTGAATCTGGTGGGTCAGAAGGTGTGTGTTATTGTAGCGGATCAGACAGTAGCTCCAGCTGTAACGTGAATGACTTGTTTATATTAATGCTCTTGTAATGCTCTAATATGTTATTGTTTCTATAGCAACAGCCAATACACAGTCTGGACAACCTCTTCATTCCACATAATCTAAAACTGATTAAAAAAAAAAAACCAAACAAACAGATTTTAAAAAGAAAAACGTGCAATCATCGATGAATGAAGTTTTTTATTATGAGATATTTACGGAAGGAAACATTTACGAGATGTTTGGAGTGTGTTATTCTTTACTTAAACAAAATAATACAAAAGACTTCTCCAGGACTTAACCATGCCCACTGTTGAAGAACCAGCCATTAAATAAGTCAGAAATAAAGGATTAAAGAAGAAAAGCTGGAATTTAGATTCTCAGGCTTGCTAAAATCTGCTTAGTGGTAGCTTAATGGAGAGTGTAATTGTAGCTACTGGAAATAAATATCTAGTATTAGAGAGACAAAGGAGCCATAATGCACTTCATATGAGTGACAGGAAGTTAAATTCCATTGCCAAGGCTGTGCAGATGTTGCCAAAACCATTACATCACCACACAGCAGCTTTCATAAGACAGCGCTAATACACGCTCGTTAAGCTCCGTTCTCCAGGCTCTGCTTTGTATTTCACGCCCACGTGAGTGAACTGAGAGGTCATTTCAGCCGTAATGTCCCCGTAACTTACCAGCACTGAGGTGGAGATTCAGCTCCACCAAGAACGCTTCTTGACGTCCTGCTCCTCTCTAAAGGCTTCATATCTACACACATGTATCACACATCATTACCCAAAGCAGGAACCTGATCCCAGTGGACGGTGCAATTAGATAAATCTCAAAATGAAGATCATATTCTGGTCGTAGTCTTGGAGACTCAGATCTCTGTTCAAGCACAAACAAAGAAAAAGGAAGAAAGAAAGAAAGATGTCATTTTATGAGAGGAAATGAATGAATGAATAAAATGCATATAAACATGAAGTTGTAAACATTTCAGTTTAAACACTCAAAAAAGAAAGAAGAACTATGTTTTATTAGCTTGAAATTGAAGAATAACTCATTTTTTCCTTATATTTTTTTCAATGAATGAGTCAATAAAATGCTGATAAACACAAAATCCTTGGGGGGGAAAAAAGAACAAAAATTTAAGAAATGTTTTGAAAACGTTAGGCTGTCAGGACTCCATCCGAAGAGAACTCAAACTCCCATGAACACTCAGGCACTAGATCCAATTCCCCAGAATTCTAA
>JAQQZX010000012.1:994295-1013275 GCA_030068355.1 Notoglanidium maculatum
GAGGAAACCGGAGCACCTGGAGGAAACCCACGCACGCACGGGGAGAACATGCAAACTCCACACAGAAAGGCACCCTGGGTGACACGGGAATCGAAACCAGGACCTTCTTGCTGTGAGGCGACAGTGCTAACCACCGCACCACCGTGCCGCCCTGGATAAGGGATAAATGATGTAAATGTCCAATTTATACACATCACCATGTTAAAATCTACCTTAATATTCTAATAAATCCAAGGACAAACAGAGTAATATCAAACATTTTCATGTCTTTATTCCCATTCCCACTCTAGCTTCTTCTCTTTTACTTCATATTTTTAGAATTTGCATGAAAAGGCTGTATCGAAATACCCTCACTGCTGAATGTGAACTAGCCCAAATCTGATTGTTTGGATATGTTGTTTTAGTATATCATAATTAACTAGCATAAAATTGACAAATTCTCAGCTGAAATGTTACTTAGAACTTGTGCTTGCTAGTGTGAATTACTGACAAACTGGCTTACAATCTGGGAATGATGGTAAATTCACATCTAGGAACTCTCCAGCCCTACAGGTGTTCCTATTAGCAATGCAAAAAGAGACGTTGTTCATCTATAATGCGTTTGAGTTTTTGTGACTTGGAATACCTTTAGGAAAGTATTGCAGAGGGCAAAACCAAACTAAGTAAAAAAATGTTTCAGTGATACACTTTTTCTGATACACATTTTTCAGCGCCACATTGCCACCTGGTGGTCATACCATAACAATACATACACAGTATCAGTAACCTGAACTACTACTACTACTAATTATTATTATTATTATTATTATTATTATTATTATTATTATTATTATTATTTAGAATTACATTTTATTGACAAAGTGGCCTCTGGCCTTTTCGATGGGGATCTAAATCTGATTTCTGTAAAGCTACTTTGTGACAAGATCTACTGTTTGAAGTACCATATAAATGTTAAAAAGTCTATATTTCAATGTGCGGAATAAAATAAGCACCAGTGCATTTACTTTAATTTCTAGTGCAGAAGTGAAGTGAAACTAGGGCACATGTTCAGAGAAAGCTTAGCTTATTTCAAACTGTATTTTTGTTGTTGTTTTTGTAGTGTTCAGGACTTCTTCTCTACTTTATTCATTTTTATAGCTCATAAAGCCATTTTCTTCGGTCATAAGTTAGCATGTTGCCATATAATTCGCACCATCACATCACAGTCGTCACATGTCTCTCTATCTCCACTGTTTGTATGCACCAAAGGCAGGTGGAATCAAACCAAGGCACAGCCACCCGGGTGTGTTTGTCCGTGTGGGCCCAAGCTGCGCATGTGTGCTATGGCATAGGGAAGAAGGTGTTTCATTATGTTCTGCTGTAAATACAGGGAAAATTTGAAAATAATTGCATACGTGTGCACTATATGTGCAGTAGAGGTGTGTATTTGGGATTGTGTCTGTATATTTAAATTGTTGATAACCATGGTAAGATTAAATAACAGAAAGTAATTGGTATGTTCCAGTCGGAGGGCTTATCGCTCAATTGGGGGTTCAGTCATTGTCGGGGAAAAGAGTAAAGAGATAGACCGAGAAGAGATAGTGTGTAGCTATTAAGTCAAGGACTGAAAGTAGTGGTTTGGGTAATGTCTTGTTTTTTGTGTACTTGTAAATACCTTTGCACTATATATAAACATTTAATACAGCTGGACACTTTGGTCGGAATTACGGTTTGTGGCACTGAAAATAATCTTAATAATCTTGCACTATAGTGCTATCTATGGCGGAGTCATTTCTTTCATTTCATTTCTTTCTATGTTCCATGTTTGTGCTTTGGGGTTAATTTAAACCCTGTACAGCCTTTCTTAGACCACAATGTGTGTGTGTGTGTGTGTGTGTGTGAACACCTGATTCTTCCCACGGTGAGGTTGTAGAGCTGAATATGCTGAATGATCTCATCCAGCAGCCGATCTGTCATAGTGTCAAAATCTGCAAACGTGTCAGTCTGGGGAGAGAAACCGCCAGTGTGTTGAAGAGAGCGAGAATTAGTGTCAGTTCAGCTCATTAGAGGTGACAAAGTTCCTTAACGATTCTGATTCCTCATAATTATATTCATTGTAGAGTTATATGGACTAGTTTTGAAAAAAAAATAAAAATTAAGCTATAACCATATGTTCAGACCAAATGCACCAAGAGCATCAAAATTCCCTTGTGGATGCTCTGTTGATGTGGAGGAAATAGGCAGCTAGAAGTTCATTCATAATGCTTTGTCTTTCAAACTTTATTTAAAGACGTCGGAAAGCAGATGTCAACCAGCATTACTTCTTTGGCAGTTTGTGATTTTTTAGGAGCGTGGATTATTGGTTACCTGGTTTCGTTCAGACATGAGGAAGTCGAGCCTTGACCCTGGCAGGCCAAGTTCTATGAAGGTCTTCACTAAACGCAGGTCTGCACTGTTACCTGAAATAATTTACAAAAAAGTCTATAAAAAATACTACCTTCACCATGATTCATGAAAGTTTACCTAAAGCTAGTGTGATAGTCTGCTTTATACCACAACACTCTTGATCCAGGGTCTGATTGGTCATTGAATAATTTTTGAATAGGTGTTGAATAATTTTAATCTAACAGCAGCTCTGACAGTAGTACAGCTGTAAATCCCATGTTTATAGTAATGCATTTTGGGATAACTTGCTCCAGAACTTTATATTCTATTGCTCACTTGGATGGTGTCTATGTGGGGACCTCAATGTAAATAACTCTGTTTAAAAGCTCCCATGAAAGTTGCCATACTCAGTGCACCATGGCCTCCAGGACGTCTTTAGCAAGTGCAAGGCCCAGGTTCTGCCTCCTCACTGGCCCGATATTGGGGCCATCAACGTGCTTCTGGGTGCTTCTCCACCTCAGGGTAAGCTCTTTTCCCTTTCACTACCTTTCAGATTGCAGCAGGGTGATGAATGAAAGACAGTGTTCATCACCCCTTCGGTCCACTATGAGCACCTGGTGATGAGCGTTGAGCTATTGAACACACCAGCCATCTTCCGACACTTGACAAATGAGGTCATAAGACAAACACTTAGTAATTACTTGTTCATCCATCTAGATGTTTTGATCTACAGTAAAATACTGGAAGAACAGTTAACTCATGTCAGGGGCATCCCCCAGTTACCTTTGGTTCCAATAGACTGTAAGGTACCATCTTAAGGTGGGAGATGTTGAATGTGGGGATAATGTGGAGCATGTGGTGAGGGTTCATGGTGTTCCTAGTGACTGGGAAGGTTGAAGGACAGTGGAGAAGGTTAAGTCCCAAGGAGCATTCATGGCCCCCAGCTTGACTCATCCTACACCCTGAACTCATCAGAACCTTCCATTGGGATTGTAGGGCAGGCTTGGAGATGTACACACCTCCTTGCATTAATAACATAATCCCAAGAGAACATCACCCATCTTGCAATGTGGTCACTAGTGCAACTGGGAGTATCCTATGTAAGCTTGAGAGTGAAACACTCTGGTAGTTTCTCTTCTGATTAGACAAGGCCAGTAAATGGCATATTTGATGGTGCTGTGGTTATACAGGTCTTTGTGGGGGGATCTTCTCTGTAGGGACAAAAATTAATCTAGATTGTTTGGTGAATCAAGTAGCTGTTTGTCTTGCACTAAACTTTTTCTCTTAAGTTAAATTTCCTTTCGAAGTCAAGATTGGTTTGTGAAACTAGTAGCTGGCTGCCTCTCACTAACCTCTTTATGTTAGTTATGATTATGATTCCTTTACTTTCCTTCACTTCATTAATTTTGGCTAGCCAGACTTTTCTATTCAGTCTATTCTTTGGGGCTCTCTATATAAAAAGAGTTGTAAAGATGCTCCTTCTGATTATAGTCATCTTACAATCCCATTGTAATATTGCAATATTCCTTATGCACAATGTTATTATTTGAACACCTCAACTTAACGTCATTAACTCTGCTCTGTTTGTGAAACAACTACCTGGCTGGAAAATGTTTAGAAGCACATACATTATCCATTTCTGTAGGATTTATCTGAAAGCAAGTACGTACTTACCATCCAAACCATGAACACACACTACCAGGTGGATTCCATCCTCAAACTCCTCTTCTTCCTCTTCAGGAGGGAAGTATGGATGATCAGATGCGAGGAGAGGAAGATCACTGTAAAGAGTTGCTCGGAATCCTAACTTCCCCAGAAAAGCCTCTTTAGCTTTATAAAAACTGGAACAAATCAAACAATCCGTTGTACTGTTACTGGACTGTTACTCATTTGCTCACACAGTATCTAGGCAATATTAATTTAAACAAACTGTGTTGTAACTTACTTTATCATTCTCTCACTGATTTCTTGTTCAGTACACAGTGAGGAGGAGGAGGATGAGATGATTCCAAAAGAGCCCAGTGGCTGATGGGTAATGGGGGAGTTGGCCTGTCGGACAGAAAGGCCACTGACAGATGGTGAGTCACGAAGTACAGAAGAAAAGGGAAGGCAGGTTGGTGCACATGAAACAGACAAATTTACCACCTCCACCACTTTCTTATTCATAAATGCCAAGCCTGAACTTGGCACCTGATTGGTCCTTGCATGACCCTCCTTCCCATTTTGCTCTCTTCCATTGGTTGGAAGCTCCTTGAGGTCATTGGGTTTACTGCCAGCTTGGTTGTCAATATTATAGCTAATCTGGTTTTCATGGTTTGTTGTATCTGTGATATTCCCATGCTCACTATCCTCAAGCTCACTAAGATGAATGTCATGGAAACTAATGGTATCACAACTGTGACTATCAGAATCATTACTAGTAACCATGTTTGACACCTTGTGTTCACAACATTCTGTGTCACAAATTCCAGTGTTTTCATTAAGCAAACTCAAATCTCCATCATGCAACACACCACTACAATATTTTACATCCTCATTATCGCTTGCCTTATCAGGTGTTTCTTTTGCAAATTTGTGAAAAAGTAAGACTTCTGAGATGTTACTTGTCAACCCAGTATCCGTTTTGATATCTTCAGTCTCCGTCTGTTTGCTGGGCATCTCCTCAAACATCTCTGGATTAGATTCCTCCTGTCTGTCAACTACATTGCTGCATTCTATATTCTCTCTCATCTGACTGGAAGCCTCTATGTCAAGCTTCCCTTGACTAGTTGGGTCCTGCATAGCATTGTCATTATTGTTGTCAGGGCTGCTGATCTGTGGAGCTGATGCAGATTTTGTGAGTGTGTTGAGTTGCCTTTGTCGTTCCTCATCCTCATCTTCATAAGGCAGGGAGCTAATGGAGCTTAGTGAGGCTTGTGTTGCACTGGGAAGGCTGCCATGGCTCTCGGTCTGAAGGCCTTCTAGGGAGTTCCGATGCACCCGCCGACGACAAAGGTGCAAGGGGTCACGACTTCCAGCGACACCAGCTCGGATGTCCAAGGGCCAGGCCACAGAGCTGGGTTCACTTTCGATACCAGAGTCAGAGATCACAGAGGAAGAACGCTTCATTATCTTCAACTTGCCCAGAAATCCAGCTCTTGGAGGTGTCTCAGACAAGGGGTGGTCCAGCGGTAGAACGTTGATGTTGTGTGGAGGTGTCATTGGTCGATACATTATGGAAGAATTAGTCAACAACGCATCAATACTACCATCAGCTTGGTTCAAAGCTGGTGACTCTGTGCAAGTGTCCTTCAAAACTGTCTCTTCTTCCCTGCTGCAATATTTCTCAGAGATGGATTGGATCTCTGAATCACTGTTTGCAGAAGTAAATTTCATGTTTTTTGATTGAAGGAGCAGCACTGCGTCCCCCTTGTATGGGTCAGAATCATTAGGTCTGACCTTAATGTGTTTCAAACCAGTTCTGTCAGTATACTGTTGAGACAGTTCTTCTTCTATGGCAGTGGTTCTGTCCAATCCTCTTATCTTGCTCTCCTGATGACTGTCAGCACTTAATTCAACTTTGGATCCAAACTCAGCTTTAGTTGTGTCTATGCATGTATTCCCATTTAAAGAGCCAACTGGACTTTCCAATTCAGCCATATCCCCCTCTCTGTCGATGACAATGTCTTTCTCCCTTCCAATTAGAGCCATGTAGGTGGGTAGGTCCATGAAGTCTTCAGAGGCAGGATCCTTAGTGCTTATTGCTGGTGATTGAGGTCTCATCTCTGGTGGGGGCATGGAATGCTTTCCTGTATCATCAGAATCAGTAGATTTCTGAGAGTTTGAGCCTATCTGGTTTGGTACATGTGGTTTATAATCTAAAAAGGAGAAATAAAAGCAAATTAAATGGTTAATTTGAGAAAATGTATTTCAAAATAATTCCCCCTACAACTGAGTTCAAGAAGTGGCTGAACAGGTACTTTTTTTTTTTTCAAAATTAGCCATGCCTGTGCCAATTATACACCTTGTAGTGATTTTAAGGATCCAAGTTCGCGAAGAGCAAATGTGAAACAGGTTAAGGGGTCAGAAACTAAATAAGAAAAATTCCATAAATCACAGCAGAATAAGGCAATCCAAAGACAGGAGAACCAGATTAGCAGTCACAGATATACAACACTGATGTCTTTCACAGCATGCACTTTCAACTTTACCTAAACAGGGTGCATCCACGAATCTGTCCTCAAAGATGATTGGCAGACTGTTCCAGTCACCATCAATGTCGAGGCACTCAATTGGCAGAGGGGGCATAAGACTGAGATACTCCGAATTCCTCAATTCCACAGCCACCTGAGCATGCCTACTGATGCTAAAGTAACGGGAAAACAGAGTGGGATGTGTAAAATTTTATTATTTTCTTCAAATCGAAGAATACCTAATTTAATTTTTTTTTAGCTACAGAAAAATTATTTTTAGTTAAAATTCCTTCAATGTATGGTGTATTCATGATTGGTCAGTTTGAGACCAGACGTTTCCCATCGTCCTGTGCCATTCTCCTATTAATGGATTTTAGATGTTCATTGTAACAGTTCTCACATACTGAGCTTTTAATACAATTTTCTCACACTGACAGAACTTTGTCATTGATTTGTTCAATGGCCAATGACAATAATATTAATAGTGTAAATGTGTGATAATGTATCATTTTTGTCCGGGCCAGCTAAATCATACCGTGTAAAGCTGGTTTCCCATACAAAACTACACCATCGGCATTAACGAGGTAATGTGTTTCCTGATACTTATGAGTGCATAGGCATGAAAAAATGTAAAAAGTGAAACAAAATTCTTGGTGCTCACAGCTCCTCCTGAAAGGTGAGTGAAGACTCTTTGGGGTGTTCAGTGAAGAAGTAGCCCTCAGAGAATCTCCGGACCTGAAGAAAAGATAAATTCACATTTACAACCACATCAAAGTCTCCACATGGTGTATAATTATTTGGAGCCTATGTAACTGGTTGAACATTTTATGCCTGACAGTTATCTGGGGGAAAAAAGGCTGGTCTGAATTTTTATCTACTTAATAAAACCAGAATTGTTCTGTAGGTGGAAACATCTCACTAGGTAATCTAATACACAACCTCACTGTCATTTTCCTCTATCCTTAGCCAGAGGTTATGCTATACTTGCTAATCCCCACACGTATCAATGCTGGAGTAATTACTTCCTATCCAGATTTCTTGGCATCTCTTCAAATCAGGTAATAAAACTATTACACTGACTATTGGTTTTCACAGGGTATTGTCCAAGAATCATTTATTATTAAAATATCTCTCTGTTCTTGCTTTCCTCTTATAGCTCCACTTACTTTTATGGTCCATGTAACATTTTTGTAATAAAGGTTACGAAAGGAGATTCCCTCAGGACATTATAGCAGAGGAGGAACCTAACCAATAATGCAAATGGGTAAATGCTAGAACTATAATGT
Source organism: Notoglanidium maculatum (assembly GCA_030068355.1). Taxonomy (NCBI): domain Eukaryota; kingdom Metazoa; phylum Chordata; class Actinopteri; order Siluriformes; family Auchenoglanididae; genus Notoglanidium; species Notoglanidium maculatum. Next base: position 1,002,118 of record JAQQZX010000012.1, read on the forward strand.
AAATCTGGATTAATGTGTATCACTAATATCCACTTGTTTTATCTACTTGTTGGAGTTATATGCAGGTAAAGACATGAGTATAATTTTAACCTAAGCATACATAATGGGTTTGTTCAATGCCTAGATTTCACTTTTTGTTGTAACTCTTTGGGTGCTTTCACACCTATGTACGCTATGTGAAATTAGGCATATCAAAAGGATAAAAATATATAATCTCGGTGTCATGTAGGGCTCAAATTGTACTTATGGTTCTACTTCATTCCCTTGTCAGAAATAAGCCAACAGAAACAAAACAAAAAAGTACGTGTAGGATTCACAAAAATCATTAGTTAGCACTGTTGCCTTACAGCAAGAAGGTTCTGGGTTTGAACTTGGCCTACTGGGGCCGTTCCGTGCAGAGTTTGCATGTTCTTCCCTTGCCTGCGTGGGTTTCCTACGAGTGCTCCGGTTTCCTCCCACAGCCCAAAGACATGCAGATACGGTCAACTGGCTACTCTAAATTGCCCATAGGTGTGAATGTGAGTGTGAACGGCTGTCCGTCTCTTTGTTAGCCTTGCGATAGATTGGCCACCTGCCCAAAGGCTACAGCTTCCCTGCAACCCTTGACGGATAAACGGTAGAGATAACGGATGAATGGACTATATAAGTAACTAGTTTAAAACATTTTGTGTGACCATTCAGACCATTTCGTTGGTCTAAATCTTCAGAACACAGCATACAGCTCTGCCCTTTCAGCAGCTCACAGAAAAACAAACTGCAAAAACACACATGATGTTTGATTCAGTTCCTGTATTCGAGTTGATTCAGCTTTGAATCTCTCTCACCAGAGTTCAGGTGAAAGCTCACTCTCGGACCAGTTGTTTTTTGTCAGACTGAGAGGGAAAACGCACCAGGGATCCATTCAAATGGTCTAAACACTGCATGTATCTCAAAGCAACCATTATCTAGTTTGCATTTACTTATGAGCAGAGATGTTTACTTACATTTCAACTACAATGCAAAACTCTTATAATAATGTGTCCTATTATAGTGGAAGGGCAGTGTCACCAATCTCCATATCATGTGTAACTGGTTGTAGACGATTATGTGGCTAAAAACCACCCTGTGGATTCTTAGTATAGGTATTCAAACCTTAACCCTAGTACAAAGGTTCGAGCCATGAAGTAATGCAGTATGAACCCTTCACTTAACACTCTCGGTGGCACCCCTTGCTTACATCATTGGCTACAAGCTGCTTTTTAAGCAGATGAGAGAACTATAAGGTTTTACTAACAGGTTCACCCACCCTGAGCTTATGGTGCTCCTGGGCGAGGTAGCTGCGGACCTGGGAATTTGGAACAGCTGCTTCCACAAACTGAGCCCAAAGAGATGCAAGCCTGGCACACAGCTGAGATAGATCACGAGAGATCTGCTCAGCGACCTTCTCATGACCACTCTGTAACTGCAGAGACCGAAAAAAAAATAATGTTAAACAATAGAAAACCAATGACTAATTTATGATTGATCAAAAAGGCACTAATTATTGACACATTTTTCCATTTTCTTCAATTATATTTTTACAGTGTGAGCAAATATATATACAATTGTAAAAATATGAACAGATGTTGATTGGCATTTCATTTGCAACATCAACAATATGTTTTTGATGCTGTCCCCATTTCTTTTCCGCTACCATTACCTGATATAAAATGGTAAAAATAGACACGCTAACTAGGCTAAGGTGTTCTAGGACCATTAAATAATTGTCATGTCAAACTAGACTACCCATAAAACCATGCGGCTTACACACATGGCCACAAAGGACTCCAACTCCCATCACACACAGTCCCTCTCATGTGATTACTGATCAACATGCCTTAACCTCTATCACACACACTGTATAAATGGACATTCAGTGCACTCAAAGTACATGCTCCATATTCCTCACCAGTCATGACCAAACCATCCTCGCTGTTATAGTTGTCCAGGTTTTTTTGATCCAGTGCTGTATTCCTGATTCTAATTTTTGCATTGCCCTGTTCATTTTGTTTGCACATTGCCTGACCATTGCCTGTTTCTCAACTTTGTCTCTTCCTAACATTTCTAGATAAAAATATTGAATACCTGCACTTGCATCTGTATCTACCACCTGACAATTTGCATGTGATATTAATGACCAATGCTGTCATTTCCTGCTTTGTTAACAACGGTTATGGTCTGTTAATGAAAGCTAGATTGCTGGAATTATATTTATAAAGGAATAAACCACTACGAGCGATGCCGTTATAGGTTTGTGTGATGATGCAGAGTTACTGTTCCCACACCAAAGTTGATTACTTTTCTACACCAGCATGTCCCGGAGTGTTTTATGGCTGTAATCATGAAGCATTGCACCAGTGCTAACAATCTGTTTTTCATACTTTTCAATCCATTAAAAAACCCGCAAGTCATGTGACTATGAACCCGCAACCCATAAACCCCTCTGTCCTGAAGATGCTCCAAAACCTAAAGTTACAGCTTTACCTCTAAATGTTCCAAAGTGCTGATTCCGGAGACTCCTTCCATAAATGTTAAGCAAACATCTCCTTACAGTAAACTTCACCGATATATCGATGATTACGTCACTGTTTTTAATCCGTTTATGTCATAGACATCCCTACGAATGAGCTGTCACTATACAAACCATAACGTATCAGAACTAGACTGTTAAATATAAACCTGTGATTTGCAGCTGCACTACTGTTCTAGAAGATGTATCAACTCCTGATCAATCACAATCCAGAATTAAACAGTGGTGTGGTGTAAATAAACCGATAAACCGACAGCTTTTGGTTAAAACCTGAGTTTCTTGCTGTTACTGATGTCAATATTGTAGCTCAATAAACAAAGCGGCTCTGACTTGAACTACATAATATTCAAATGAGTGAAAGGGAAGAAAAAAAAAGAAATAAATCAAAGTACATTCTAGATGCCTGAAGCTTTTCAACGGCTGCGTAATATCTTCACACTCAAAGCTGAGATTTGCTGAAAGAGCTCTCTGAGGAGCTGAGCCGGGCTTACTACCACAAACACTTTACTACTACAACCTCTCTTTGTTTTAAATGGGACTTTTGCACTAGGACTCGTGCAGTTGGTATCACTTTTGACTTTGAATGAAAGTGAGTTTTCCAAACCTGTAACTCGATGGAGAGTTTGTTCAGTGTTTCCTCAACCAGCAGCTCCTCTGTGCCAAGAAAGACACGAATAATCTCTAAATGTATCAAGCACTGATACACCTATCGCATTCAAATCCATATGACATGCACTTATAAGAATAACAAATCTAAAGAAATTGAAATAATAATCAATGCACGAGAAAGTTAAAAACCACTGTTTGTCCCATAAAAAGATAATAACTTGTACATTTAATTCTGAATGATTGAGATGGACTGCGTGAACGTCGAGTATTACATGAATGTTGTGTGAATGTTATGAGTGTACCTATCTCACAGCACTGCATTTGAGGATTGTCCTTCATCAGCACTGTATAGTAGAAGCTCAGGCCTTTATAAGCAGCCAGCAGGAGGCGACAGAGAGTCCTGTGCCACGTATGAGCTCGCTGCAGGCAATTCTCTGATGCCACGTAAAAACTGCCCTGTAAACACACACAGACTGAAGGTCAGGTTTTACAGTCTACTGGTAAATTTCTGCCCTATCATTTCCTTCAGGACAGAACAGAGCAGCTTTAATAAAATCTTAAACAAAAATCTTCTGACGTGGAACATGCCAGGAATGCACAGCTTTAGCGAGACCGCTGATTGGCTAAAACATAGAAAAGCTTTTCTGCTACAGCAGATGTTATTTTTGGGCAGCAGCCACAATGTACATTAGAAACCGCAAGCAAAAATACAATATTCCATGCATTTACTCACTTTTCAATGAACGAGAACTTAAAAGGAAATTAATCAATGGTAACACATATCCAGCTGAGGTCAACTGATTGTATGTGGATTTGCAGTTGAGATGAACTAATGGTTATAATGATGATAATTAGATCTATGAATGGATGCACCTTCTCGGTATATTTGCTTGTGGCGCTAAACCAAACACTTTTACATCCAATACTGAATACCCAAAGGTAAAAACATAGCACACACAAAATTAGCTGACTAATCTAAAAAAATATAAATATATATTTGAAACAGTATTCTTTCCATGTCAACAACTATGCTAACTTTTCAGCCTAGTGGACTTCATCAGAGCATGGAGGAAAGTCGTGTCCTTTCTATGCAGAAGTTGACAGGTGATTGGCTTAAAAAGTCACATGATAATTCGCTTCCAGGAACTGTCGAGTATCCATTCAATTTAGAATGTAGGTGTGTGTGCTGCCTCTTTACCTTTGGTATTCAGTAATGGTTATTTTCAGTTACTCTCTTATTTTTATTTTACTGTATAAGTTGAAAATTTTATAAGACAATAATCTGATGATTGATTGCCTTCGTTTTCATCAGCTTAATCCCCAGAGCAACAGTTGGACCAGTTTTTGACACTAAAATATCAATATCCACAACTACACTACTTTTCTTTAAGTAATATCATGTTGTTGTTTTTTTTTATCTTCCACACAAGTCCCTATGAATGACCATTGATATAGAAATGAAGCCAGTGTATTAAAGTGTGTGCCATATTTAGTGTAATTGTTGAAAACCAGTAGTTATAATGGTGGTACTTGATACCAAACGGTATCACATCATACTTGTAATGATGGTCATTATTAGGGTTATGCACAATATATGTTGTGAATTATTATCCATACAGCTTTCAGAAAATAAGATAGCACTGTTTTGGACATTTGAGACATTTTGCTCACTGATAAACAGTCTTCAACTGTAGATAATACAGTATGTAAATGTCATGCTCATTAGTGCACAATCTCCTCGTAGAGTCATTAGTGAAATCAGTTTAGACATTTATAACTGCCTCTCTCTCTCTCTCTGTATACCTCTTTCTGTGCTGTTAGCCCAGCAGCTGCGAGCACATTCGCTCCAGCCTGAAGCTCGATAATTACAAGAAGATCAAACAGAGAGGCGAGCACTAAGCCCAGCAAGTTTACTGCAGTTAAACAAGGAACGTGTGTGCGTGAGTGCACGTGGCACTCCCTTACGGTGTGACTTCCAGACATCCTCGTGACAGGAACAACACACAAAAATACACACATATCTATTGTCAAAGGGTAAGCTCTTTAACAAATATAAATATCTAATGCCCAGATGGGCAAATGTGTTTATGAAACACGGAAGATGGGAATAACCAAAAGTAGGCCAGCTGTAATTACAGCACAGTTCAGCAAAAATATGAAACAACGTGATCATATGGGTCTGGTTTCTGGTTGTCCATTTGCATCTCTATTGTAAAAGTCTTACTATTATACATTGCACAATCATGACATGTTTGTCGGTTTGAACTAAAGTTCACAGTATGTTAAAAGTTTATACTTGACTAGCAGAATGAGTACAGAAAATTGCAGCTGGTGTGGATTAAAATACTACATGTGTATCTGCCTCTGATGGTGGCGATATTACTACTGGCGCTGGGATTAGGGTTTGGGTTAGGGTTGGGCTTTAAGGCAGGGTCGTCAATCTTGTTCACAAAGGGCCGGTGCGGCTGCAGGCTTTCATTCCTACCAGGCAGTCGCACCTGCCTCTTATTTAACTGGAGTGAAAGCCTGTAGCCACAACGGCCCTCGTCTGTGGACGAGACCGAAGACCCTTGGTTTAAGGGGTTTGTGCTGAGTTTGAGGGTTTAGGCTTTGGATTGTGGGCTGGGCTTTAGGGTGGGGGATGAGGTTGTAGGGTAGAAGTTTGGGTTTGATTGTTTCGGGTTTAGGATTGGATTTGATGTTTCATAATTATGGTTAAAATTTGAAAGTGTAGGATTGAGTTTGAGATTAGGGGTCAAGACTGCAATTTAGGGTTCATGGCTGGGGTCAGGATCAAGGGTTGAAGGCGTAAAATTGGGGTTAGGTTTAATGTCAATGTTGGAGGTGGGTTTAGGACTTGCTAGATTTAAGGGTTTAGATTGGGTTTATCTTAAAGACGTAGGGTTATGGATCGAGGGGTTGATTAGTTATGTTAAGGGTTTAGAGTTGGGGTTATGATAAGGGCTAGGGTTAAGAGCAGAAAGGTTTAGTGTTGGATACTGGCTGGGGTTTAAGGTTGAGGTTATGGTTAAGCAGTTGAGTGTTGACAGTTTAACAATGTTTGTCTGACTTTAAGGCTGGGGTTAATATTAGGGTTTAAGGTTGAGGGTTGGGATTAGCGTGAAGTTAAAAGCATGTAAAACTTTTTTTTTGTCATTGGTGGAAATCTGGGGGTCGGGCCGAAGACAAAATGTGAAAAAGGGTCATGGAACTTTTGTTTTTTCTACAATAAATGACTTGTACATATCTATATATATATATAAATGACTTTTTGACTGTGTTTGACTAGCCTTCTCCTCTTGCTTGTCTTCAGTTTGGTATTTTACAGTTATTTTTGTAGTAGCTAAGTGTTTATTCTAATTTTTTGCACTGTGTCTTTGTAAAAGCTTTCAACTGTAGCACAGTAATTTGACTGTATATAGATAATTGCAGCACTTTATGCACATGGCAATAACTTGAAATTTGAAACCTCAGAATATTGAACAGCAACACAACCATTCGAATTTTCTTATGCTGTTTAGACTTATTTTCTTCTTCTCACTGTCTGTTTATGCACACATCTGCTTTTTCAGTTTGTGTCTTATTTCTATTTTATTGTGTAAGTTTAATAGTTTATGAGATTCTGCATTGTGTTCTATTTCCTCATTTTGTGCATTGTGGCAATTTTGGTTTCACCTCCTCCTCCATTAGGGGGCTCTGTTGTTCAGCCACTGCATCCCTGGACTGAATCTTATTATTTCATTACCTCTGCAAGGTATTGTATCCCATGCCTGTAAACACCATCTTTCTGGCACCACTGTTCATTTGCAGTGTTTCAGGCACTCAGCTTGTTGGTTTTTTTTACGTGTGCACGTTTTCACAGAACCATGAGTGCATGTCAGCATGTCTGTGCTTAGAGAACATGTGGTTTTTGTGTGTGTGTGTGTTAAGATTTTATAATTTACCTGTAAAGTGGTGAAAACTGTACAAAGCTGCCATCAAACCTGAGCTAGCTGGGTAAATGCAGGTTGTGGCAGAACAGCCACCTGCCGAGAGACTGCGTCAATCCGCAAGTTTTTCTTAAAACTTTTTGAGCATTGTTTCAAAGGAGCAGAATCAAGAATCTGCAAGAAACACTGAGGTAAAGACTAGAGAACTTTTGGGGTACAGTAGCGAATATGAACTTGGTGACCCATTTTCTGTCAATGGTGTGGAAATGCTTTGCTTTTAGAACTATATCTGTAATCTCAGGTACAGTGTGTGCGGTTTTATAAGGACATTAGCTAGTACGTTTCTCTAATCATCTTGGAGAACCTGCCACAGTTGTTCCGGAGACTTCGGTTCTGTGTTTCTGCTTTCATGGCTTTCATTATATTTTTGACCGACACACAAATGTTGCTCTGTAAAATTGAATTTAGATCTAAATGTACAGTAAATCTAACAAAATGCTCTTTTTACTCATGCAACAATGCAGAAGATATTAAATCAGCTCCATCCATCATAGACGTCACAGTATGTAGCCTAAGAATGACCCCGCAAATAAAGACACCAAACTTGTCTTGGATTGAACAGCTACAGCTAGTACAGCTAGGATCGGTTTCATCCGGGTTCTTCAGTTTCCTCCCACCTGCCGAAAGCATGCCAGTGGATGCATCAGCTACAGTTAATTGCCCCCAGGTGTAAATAAGTCTTTAAATGTGTATGTGTGCATGGTGCCCTGAGGTGGACTGGTGTCCCATTCAGGGTGTATTCCTGCGGTCTGGATGAACTCCATATCCACTGCAACCCTGAGCAGGATACTGAAAGTGGGTCAGTGAGTAAGAAAGGAAGCATCAGCACCAAATAAAAGTGTAGAAGAGGTGTCTTATTCATATGTAGCAACTCTTACACACACTGACACACACTTGCCACATCTGTGTGGAGAGAAAATAAGTTAGAGCGATGGATGGAGTAAGATACAGATGGAGAGATGGAAAGATGCTTGCTCTGTCGGTTCCTCCTGCAGCTACAAGATCGTTAAAGCCATGCTCATTACACTGATCAAACAGTGGGTAACTTACACACACACCAGGCGAAACACTGTGCTTATTAAAGCACCCCGCAGGGGGGGTGTTAACAGGAACCATGCTGCGCCATAAGGGACTGCTTTATACATTTACTGCCTAAATGGAACATGCCTCGAGGAACCATAACCATCCATCTGCCAATCAGCGGTGGGCGGAGCCATGTGCTGTCCAATTAAACAGCACTATTATTTAATCGGAGGCTGATAAAGGTGAACTCTACTCATTACACCGTGTTTCCCACATGTCCCAGACAAATGAAGGGAAAATTCTGACATTTGTAGATGTTTAAAATGCAATTTAAGACATTTGTAGGTGTCCAGCCAAATGTATAGGTAGTAAATAGGATCCAGCACATTGCTAATGCCTAAGTGAGCCAGAGAGCTAATTTGACATAACTCGTGAACAGCACGGTGCAGTGACGTGACTCTACATAGTTATAATTTTTAGTTTAATGCAATTTTATTAAACACGTTGCTTTGTATATCATGTTTGAACTCTTAAGTCATGAGCTGTAACGTCAACGTTTAAAAGTTAGCCATGAGTCAGTTAGGAGCAACTCCGTAGTTGATTAATGTTCTGTTCTATAGCTTTAGGGCACTTGGACATGGCACTTAAGAGGCAGGTTTACATTCTGTACAGTAAAAGTGATACATTAATGCACATGTCGGGCCATGTATCAAATACTCTAGAATGCCTCGGATGTTGCGTTACTAAATGCATTAGCTACAAAGTGCTAGCAGCACCTTTCTCCAACACACACACACACTGTCAGGGTCAGGATTATTGAGTTGGGATATGCTGCAGCAGAAGGTTAATTGGACTTTAATAAGAGCTCAGTGTGCGAACGCAACTCATTTCCCCAGCGGTACCGCCGGCTTCATCTGCCCTTAATCTCCTGTTCCCGTCACTCTTTCTCTCCCTCTCATTAGAACCCCATACACGGTACTACATGTCTAATTGTTGATGCTATGCACGGCCTATTGCTTTTAAATCGTACAGTACATGCTAATTCTTCTATGAAATTTTCTAGGGCTAGCTGACAACATTCACAAAATTACCAGAATGCACTTTTTTTTTTTTAAAAAAAGGCATTCAAAAATCTTTAAATGTTACAAAATAATTCAAGGGAAAGCTGAAGTTGATTTGGCGGTGTCTTTTTTTATTATTTTTTTTTAAGTCAATCAAATGTGTGCTTAGCAATTAGCAAGCTGTCAGCTAATTTTAGCCAATGATCACAGATACTCAGTAATACTAAAAGACTGATTTTAATTAAAGAACGGTACTTTTTAACCCGTTTATAGCACATTTAATGTTGTGGAATATCTGTGAAACATGTCAGTTCCTGTTCAAGTCCCTGTGAAAGAGCTGCTTCTGTAGAGAAATAATGTATCAGCGTTAACGTAAACCTGCGTTAATATTTTTAACAGGAATCAGACGTTACCTCAGTGAGGATCGGTCTACAGTACCCCGCCCCAAACATCAGGTTCTCCACTGACATCACAGGAGGCGGGGCCTCACTCTCTGGAGAGCCCTTTCCCAGCCATGCCCCTTTACTGCTGCGTGCAAAACTAGAGAAAGAGACAGTAGAGGAAGAGAAAGGTCAGTGCCTCTTCTCGAGGCTGATTGATTGTCTTGGGTGTAATCAGATAAATGGAAGATGGAGCTGTAAGTGAAGAGCATCGACACTGAGATTCATCACAGCAGCGTGTCAGAGAGTTCAAGATGTTTGCTGCATTGCAGCATTAACACAGTCGTCCGTCTGGTATGGAACACCGCTAAACCACTTTGTTTTTAATTAGGCTTTCCCCTAATGGCCACATCCACTTTGGCTTGTCACACTGAACTCTTGAAAAAAAAAGCAGCCTTTTAAGGCACTAAGCCAGCTTGACAAGACATTCCTGTTTCTCCAGCATCTTGAAAAAGTGGGGGTCGGGGTTTACCTGATCAGTGGTTGGTGTAGAGCCACTAAAGAGGCGTGAACGGTGATGGAGATGACAGACAGGTGGAAGTAGTCGAACATGACGGGAAGGTGGTGGTGCAGGCCGCTGCGTGGGTGGAAATGGAGGCCCAGAGTCCTACTGCTGATCACTGGCACTGAAGAGATTTCAGCCAACCTTAACACACACACACACACACACGCACACGCACACACACACACACACTTTGAATGATTGATTATGAGTGATTTTCGGCAACAAACAAAACATCAGAAACACATGGGAATAAATACCTTTCAAAAATAATAATTAACAAGCATTCTGTTGGATTTCTTTTTACGCATTCTTCACTTCATTACATCATTTCATCTAACCTGTAATCTGTCTCACCTGCCTCACTCCAGGAACCCTCTTCTATTTCCTGTTTCCTGTTAATGTGTTTTTTGGCATAAGTTTTGCATAGAAATAATGTCTCAATCCAAAGTAAACAAATCCTTAACAGTTTTACACAACTATAGCTTGTTATTATAATATTTATAATTGGTCAGGATTGTACCTGAGTAGCATAACTGTCTGACTGGTAGTGCTGTGACCATGCATATGGTGTACACCTTTCCATCGTCTCATTTTTTATAAGTTTAAAACCTGCCTCATTAGTGAAAGCCTTCTCTATTTCCTGTTTCCTGTTGATTCTATAAGTCCTGTATATTCCTACATAGAAAGTCTGCAGTTTGGTGTGTAAAGTCTGCAGTACGGTGTGTAAAGTCTGCAGTTCGGTGTGTAAAGTCTGCAGTTCGGTGTGTAAAGTCTGCAGTTCGGTTTGTAAAGTCTGCAGTTCGGTTTGTAAAGTCTGCATTTCGGTGTGTAAAGTCTGCATTTCGGTGCGTAAAGTCTGCAGTTCGGTGCGTAAAGTCTGCAGTTCGGTGCGTAAAGTCTGCAGTACGGTGCGTAAAGTCTGCAGTTCGGTGCGTAAAGTCTGCAGTTCGGTGCGTAAAGTCTGCAGTTCGGTGCGTAAAGTC